>JAHZNA010002004.1:0-30174 GCA_027743935.1 Sinodicranocentrus sp. ZH6
TTTACAGTCTTGAAAAATATGTTCCGTCGCCGGTCCTCCACTGAATTCATCGGAACTGGTTTCGCCGAAGTTGTTGGAGTGGATCAAATCCCGAAAATTCTACATGAGTGCCGTACTACCATCAATCCCGCAGAACTTCGCAAACAAATCGATACTGTTGATCCCTCCCGTAAGTTAGCAAACTTCCAAGAAAAGCTTAGCAATCAATGCAATTATTTTTTTCTCCTTTGAGCCTTCCAACTTATTCTTGAGCGGATATTCTTCGTAAATTTAATTACGTAAAGTTGGATTCTCGGATCTCAATTTTCAATCCAAAGTTCCAGATTCTAAGTTTAATCCAATTATCTATATTATTATTGCGTTTGTTACAGACTCTGGAAAACTGAACTACGAGCAGTATACCAAAATTTGCAACAAATTCATTCGAGACCCATCTGCCTCCCCGACAGCAATGGAGTTTAAGAGTTTGAGCGACTTCGAGACATGAACGGCATATATTCTCCATTTTCTCATTTCGTAGAATAATTATTGCAATCCTTAATTACATATATATATATATAAACCAAGTTTATTACCAATTTTACTTTCAGTTATATAGCCCCCTGTCACTTATTGTGAATCCTCTAGTAATTAAATATCATTTATACATTTTCTAATTTACTTACCCATCCTCCTTCCCAAAAATCACTTCCGCTCATGTGCATCTCGTGCATGTTGTCACGTTGCATTCAACGAGAGAGCCATAACCCCCTCATAAAAAACTGCAATTTCCTCATCTCTTTTATGTATGCATCCTTGCACCTGGTTTCATTTACCAAATGAATGACATCTTTTCATTTTTTATGGCTGACATGAAATCTTCCTAAATATCAATATTTTGACGCACCTCTCACTCTTCTCTTCTCATATGGTTTGGACCACTCTATTGGCAAAAGATGTTGGCAAAGAATAAATGGGGAAACAGATGTGAACATGCGAGGTCGGGCGGTCTGTGGAAAGGAGTGGAGCATCCCAGAAAAGAATCAATCCATTTTTTTCACTTATGTAAGAGTAAAACATGTTTCACCACCACCAGGAACAACACAGACAAATGGATAAACACATCGATATCTATTTTTCCCAAGATTTAAAAATGTTTCCCATTTTCTCACGACAGATTTTCTTCTCCCTGTGAAGTTTCAAATCTTGTAATATTTTGAAAGTATATGGGAAATACAAAAAAGCCAGACACTTTTTATGAGTTTTTCTTGTCAAGTTCATAATTCATTTTGGATTGACGTCACACTGACAGTTTATCTTGCGGTAAAAACAAGCAACGACGACTGAGAGTTGAGAAAACGAATTTAAAGCAACAGGAAATTTCTGGTGTAGTAACTTGCGTATGCATACTGTGTAGGGATAACTGCCACCCGGGTTTTTACTATTAGTCGGTGCTCTCAGTGAAGCGGGAATGGAGAGAGATTAGAGAAAAGAAAGATGAGATGATATGGATGGACGACATGGTTCAACTGGAATAGAAGCAGGGTAGGGATATCATCATGATCCACTGCGGTGTTTGGAAAAAGAGAGGGTCGTAAAATGTTAAATGAGTGTAATGAAAAACGTTAGCGTGGAAATCTCCTGGGAATTGTGCTTGAGCATGTCGTAAATGAGGAGAATAACTTTATAAAGGGATTTCGTTTGGCAAATATGTACTTATTTTAGCAAAACTCAATGCAATTAAGGTTTCCTTTTAACGTCCATAGTGTCATTAGTGTCTTACTGGGACGATCATTATGGAAAGAAATGCGTAGATTGGATCAACGATTCGTAGTTAGTTGGTATAATATGGTCAGCACTCCCTCAGAGTAAAAATTGACGATAATAAATAACATCCTTCTGTCGAATCCACCATTGTACGGTGGGTTGTTCAAAAGAAGTTTCACTGGAAATTCGAGGTAATACCTTAGTCATGCATTTTCTCTTTTAAAATTCACCACATCTGCATTTGTTTACGGACCGTCTACAATATTTTTACCCTCATTAACCGCCACTCTAATAAAAACCTTCGTCTGCATTCCCTATGGCGCAACATTTTCACTTTTTGGAACGAACGATCAATAAACTCTTCAATATCCAATTTACTTTCTACAAGTTTCTCAGAACTCTTGTCATTAAAAGTTCGTTAGAGACTCATTTCTCTGACAAAACGAGTACAAAAAATAACTCTTGACTCCCTCGAAAAATAATTCTCTCATGGTCTCTACCATGTAACTTCCGTTGTGAGAAGATTTTTTCTCTCAAGTATCCTATGTCTTTTACCCCATGTCATTCTTAAGTGTTATCATTTTGACGAGACAGATTACCAGATGATTACCTATATTTCAACTTGGCACGCTTAACCCATAAGTAAGTATTTTACTTTTTCGATAAATAAACAACAACTGTTTTTAGTTGTAGTATTTTTTCGGGCTATATCGTAATATTACGTTTGAGTGTGTACATACATACCTTACTCAAAGTTACATCACACTACTGAGCTCAACTCGCCATTTGAATACATCAGAATAAATTTCTTGGCTTCTCTCATTACGTGTGTAATAAAAGTTGCCAACTATGTTTTTATTAGCTCATTCCCAAATCGTTTTCGAGCTTGGAGCTCGAAGAGGCGTAAAATGAGTGGTAACTTCCTACATCTTTCTCTCTCACACGAGATGAACATTGTGTCAATTTATCTTGCAGATAACTCATCCCTTTAGTGCCAAAAAGGTCGTGAATTATTAGTAATCCGTCGCTATCCCCGTAACCTCTGTTCCGCTGCAGTTTTTCGATAAGGAAGAAAATTATACCTACCTAATTCAAGGAAACGAAACACCTTCCCGTTTTTTCGGTGGATTACGTAATCTCACAAAATAAAGTTGAGAGAATCAATGGAGTAATGCGTATTTTCGGTATTCACCCGAATCCCAAATTTTCTCTGGATAGATTGTACCACTAATTTCTCTAGAAGTACAAATGGGATGGAGGAGAAAAAAATCCAGAGGAATTTTTCCCCTTAAGAAAAGCACGGGTAGGTTGGCGGTTCTCTCTATCGAGGAAAATTAATGGGGTTGTAGATCCAAAGGTGACAGACATTTTTATTCGTGTAAGGATTCCAATATAAACTGTGAGTGTGCGACAAGCTCTCGAGACAAAAAAAATAGCAAAATAACAACAAAAACGAAATCTCATCTTCTCTTCTTCAAGCTCATCAAAGGAACGGCCTACACGGCCTACGCACACAAGGTGACGACGGTGAAACAAAAGCTGTAATGAAGGCTGTAAACTGTTTCTCTCTTGTGTTTATTTGTGTGGCTGATCTAATCAAAGTTGTAACATATGTAGCTTAACTCTTCAGAGATGCGCTCTGCATGTGTGTGTGCTCAAGTGTGCTGTCATTGTCAGACTTTTTCAGTGTGTTGGGTGAAAGCTTTAAGAAAAAAGTGGGAGGACGTTTAGCACTTTTTGGGGAAGTTTGTTATATGGTGCTATAACTGCTATATAGTGTGTGCTCAATGAGAAATTGGATGGTTTTTTGAATTCACATTCACGCATTCATTAATTTCAGCTTGATTTTCATTGAAAAGACGTTTCTCGGATTTTCCCCGTGCAATTTAGATCATAAAAAAGATAGACTTGTTCCCAGTTCCGTTTCACGACACGGTTGCCAGCTTCATTCTGAGAAGTGGTAGAGTCAAGAACGACGCTGACGTCGTCGTTTTTTGCTCATCGTTTTTGCTCAGGTTTTTTCCTCTTTACCTCGCTCTCTCGGTAATTTTGCATGTGTCATACTCTCTTGGTGGTGGAGGTGATGCTGAGGAGAAAAATAAGATAAATTCGAGTAATATGCAAATATGACTTTATATTCATGCTTCGATGAAAAACAAGCAAATTCATTGGGGTGGACTGTGCCGTGATATTGCACCCAGATATGTATCCGGTTTCGAGGTTTTTGCATAGAATGGAGTGTAGTGGATGATGCAAGTGAAAACATATATGTATAAAAGGCTTTCTATGTAACAATTTTTATTATGACACGGGAGGATTTCTCGTGCATAGATACGTGATCCAAAGTACAACGTTCACTCCACGTGACGTGACCTCATCCAGTGTCGAGGATCCATCAACCAATTTAACTTTTGATACATATAGATTCACTCCACTCCACTTGTCTGCTGGGAAGCAACCTGTCAACTTGTCGGAATAAACTATACCCGCTCACGACGTGTGCCCATGCACCTTTGTTTATTTTATGCTTTCTCCGTAAACTTATTTTTAAAGACTGATCGATATTCCGGATCAGGTTCTCTTGTCGACAGGGAATAACAACAGATGCTGTTTTTTTTTCTCTCTCTCTCTCTCTGCTTCTCAACAGTTGCTAAAACATGGGAGGGGTAGAGACTGATGAATGAAGGATAAAGTTGTCTTCTTCGAAGTACATCTCATCACTGCCAATATTAACTTTGCTCCTTGTTTTATCAACCACAGAAGAAGAAGAAAAAAAAGTTAAAAACCACCTAAGTTTAAGATATGGGTTGGTGGAGTACCGAAAAAAAAGTTTTTTTTCACATGTAAACGAATGAATGGGTGATGGACGAGTACCAGGAATTGCAAGTTGGGCTTGACGAAGAGAGTAAATTTGACTTTAAAATGTTGAATGTTGAAAACCATGAAGTGTACGATGAGAGTTGAAGCGTTCGAAAGATATATAACTCCTTAATGATATATACCACATTATATGGAATATGATGGCATCATCGTTATCATCATCGTGGAGAAGTGGAAAAAAATCAAAAAGGCTTTACATCGATCTGATAAAGATATATGCGTGTATATCTTCTGGTGTATCTATGGAGGAACATGTGGAGGATGGAGTAGTTTGGTGGAAGAGGAAAGGCGATATATGAAGAACACATTCGGAAAGCGAGCAAGCATCTGAATAAAATGAGAGCACTGTGACGTTAGCAGATTCAGTTTGGAAGTGACTTGAGTGGAGAACGGTTGTTCACTTCAGAGTTTACAAAGTTTTACCATATCAAAAAATCAAAGTTGGGAGAAAAGCTGGAAACAAGCAGAAGTAAAGTGTAAAAGAAGCAAATGTGTTTGTTGTTGTAAGACAAACGGATGTTTCTTTTGTGGTGTCAGTGACCAGAAGAAGAAGGGAACATTAAAATTCACATATTTGTCAGTTGTGAAAAAATATTGAGGAAGGAGTGAAGACAGTGTTGTTTAATTTTGGAATATTCAACAGCCAGTTGAGTTTTAAAAAAGCGGTAAGTAAACAAATGGGAAAATTATATAGGTTGAGAAAGTTGTACACTGAATTATGTGGCCAGTTGGTGGTTGGTTAAATAAAGCAGTTGACAGTGTTGATGTTGAAATTTCAATATTTGCATTTATTTTCAGACTTTTGTTCATTTGACTTTCAACTTTGGAATAAATGGGTATTCAAGAAATGGCGAAGCATTTGGAAGTACCTACTTTGTTTCCTCGACTCGGGGGAAGTAGTGGAGAGTTACGGAAGAGCAGCAGTAATACTGCCATTCCTTCAAAGGTCATGTCTCTCCAAGAGGTCAACTTGGCTAAGGAATTCGATGTCATTAAAACATTATCAGAAGGAAGTTTCTCTAAAGTTCTTTTGGCACGTCAGCAAGGTGGAGGTGAACGAATGGTTTTGAAGGCGATTCATTGCGAGGTCACCTCAGCCGAGGATTTCAGTCGGGAGTTGAACTACAACTATTACTTGAGCCCACATCCAAACATTGTGACATCGTACAATGTCGCTTTCATGTGGGACAACTGCTTCATTTATGTTCAAGAATATGCTTTATATGGAGATCTATCTCGTCATCTGAAGAAAGGTGGGTTGCCTGAAACCCAGGTGAAGTCGATTGCAACACAACTTGTATCAGCAGTAGAGTTTATTCACAGTTTTCAACTCGTTCATCGCGACCTTCGTCCAGAAAACGTGCTTGTGTTCCGAAAGGATTTGTCAATTATCAAACTCGGAGACTTTGGTCAAACACGATCATCAGGAGTTTTACTCACCAAAACCAGCTCCACATCTGTATCCTACTGCCCCCCAGAGATTAGTGAACTAATTGTTCAAGAAAAGTATCACTGCTACCCATCCGCAGACGTTTGGTCAGTTGGGATTGTCTTGATTGAGTGCTTGATCGGAATCACCCCCTGGACAACGGCTGAAATTACAGACCCAAGTTACACACATTACGTGGATTGGATCAAAAGGAAGTCTCTCAAAACTCCAGATATCTTTCAAGCATTTACATCCCGGTTTTGCCGCCTCCTCAAAAGAATCCTGGAACCAAAAGCTGGCAAGCGAAGTAAGATTTCAGAGGTTTCCAAGTATCTCAATGATGAATGGATAGTGAAAGGCTCGGCAGCCGTGATTGCTCTCAGGAGAGCTTCGGTAGAGAGACACGAGTCAAACGCAACCTCAAAATCCGGTAACCGCCAGAGATACTACTCTAAGAAAAGATCGACAAGGTCATTAGCTCTAGAAAATGAGATCGAAACGACAGTCGAACATCCTGTCGAGAGCGTCAATGAACGCGTAGGAAAGTGGATTGATAACAGTCTTAAAGTTTCCATGAACCGTCATCACACTCATCTGAACGTGTAGGACGTCTAGCTTTCATAGAATTTATGATAATTTAATTTTCAAAACATTCAAATCGTTTTTTTTATTTTCGTTTCCCAATTTCTTCAAAAACGCATCATTTAAGCGGTATCTTTCAAGGTTTTCAGGCAGTTTTGTTTCAATCTGAAGACCTGATTTTTGCTCATTTCTTTATTCCTTACATTAAGTTAAAGTTAATTTTTTTCTACTCATATTTAAGATTATTATGTTTAGCCAGATTTTTATCATTAAATATCATGTGAGCTATATATAGTCGTGATGAAAGCAATTTATCAAGTTACACAACGTGCAATCTCCTCTTTAAACAGTAAATAGTAATCTTGGTAAAAATATCCAATCTATTTTCCAACTTATGTAAGCAACCTTGTAATTTTCTCTTTACTTTTCCCCTGATAGCTTTTCCACTTGACTGCGTCCCATTTGTTGGTCTAATTTTGTTCTTTTGTTTAAAAGTCAATACGTGCACAGTGTATATGCTATACTGTCTATAAATCTATATTTAGACTATATGAGAAGCTTACAATAAGATACCACACAGAAACCAATTCGCGTCATCGTCATCACCTCATTTTCCTTTCTCTATCAACTCACCCAGTCTCTTTGTACATTTCACAATATTCGTGTGGGTGTGCTTCACAGACTTCACACATACTCGTTAGGTGTATATAGGCGTTTTTGTGATGGCTTCACTTCAATTACGGAGATATTTGATCGAGCTTGAAAAGAAGGAATATAAAGAATTGAAGCTTGAAAGGCTTGTAATCTAAATTGTGAGTTGTGATGATGATGATGATTATCATCCTTTGAGGATATTTTTATGGAAAAAGGTTAAAGTTCAACTTTGCTATGTAAATAATAAACTCTAAATTGGATGATTGATAGAAGTTGTTGAATGAAACTAGATTGAGTTAGATTTTAATGAGATTTTCTTCTTCTTTTGTGTGGGAGTTTGTGAAAGGCTGAATGGATGTGAGTAAGTTGATTATTGGGCAAACTTTTGCAAAAAAATGCAATTATATGACAGTGGCTGTGAGTTCAATGAATTTTGTATATTATTTTGATTACATCAGTGTCGATTTTGTTTCAAATGAAAAGTTTTAGACGAGGAATCTCATTTCATGTAAAAATATTTGTAAATGAAAGTATGAGAAATGTGGTATTACAAGAAAATAAATTCGAGACTGATGACTTGTATAAAAGTTTATTGACGTGTACTATTGTCTGGCATATTGGTTGTTTTGTTTTCATTCAAATTGGAATTTTGTACGAAAAATACTTCGATCATGTAATTAAATGTTAAAACTTGCTTATAAAATAATCCTTCATTTGACCTTGTCCACCACAAGCGAACGAGAGCTGACTGTTTTATTAACCCCACTTGTCCAACTTTCCCTAGTTTTATAAAAGTCAAGGGGAACGTTCCCTATTGAGATAACAGCAGCAGCGGAGGTACCCTTGAATAAAATTAATGCATTTTTCAAATCTCCCAAAGTAAAATCTTAAGCGTAGCCGGCTGCATCTTTCGTAAATTGTTGACTATGGAATAGCATACTATATTCAAGATTTCGGTGTAAACAAAAAGATTGACATTTAAAAAATATTTATCATTAAAAATCTTTCTTCGCTTTATATATTTTCTTACTCAACAAGAACATACCGCTTTGTTCCAGGTTCGCTTCTAGTTGAGCGGTTGAGACTTCGTTTGTAAGATTAAAACGTTTAGCAAGTGACCTCTTCAAACATAGCAGTTACAATGCAATCCAAAATTATTTACAAATTCTCGGGCAATCCATGCACCAAAATAGTGATTGACTCGTTGGCACACTCTACAACCACTCGGTATCCAGCGGGTCCATTTTTGGCAGAATTCAGATACACCCTCATGAATGACACTGGTCCACAAGCAACTCCTTATTGAGGTGTAAATTGTTGGCGAGTAAAACTGTACTATTGCCCCTCCCGTATATGGGTCATAACCGATTTTGTGGTGACCACGGTGGAGAGAGAGTTTCTCTGGGGTAACAAGTCATTCCGTGGAATAAATCCGAATGCATAAGTGGCTGGATAAATGTGGTTCTCCAAAAAAAAACCTTCCTTGTCCAATGGAACAACTTTATATTTTGTGTGAGTATATGGGAGAGTCTCTATTTTGCCTGTTTCATATGGTCTTCTCTAAGTCGTCAGATTAAAACTAAACTTATTAGTGGGTGTTCTTCCCAAAAGAGTTTGATTGAATGCACTTTAAATCGTTTCTTAATTCAAGGAAGCCTTCGCTCCACGAAGATAACCAGGAATTGTCCACTGAAGAATTGTGAGTCTGGTTGGGATTAGAGCAAAATCGTGTGGACCATAGTAAAATTGTTTTTGGTGAACGAGCTTCAGTTCTTCAAACAATTGTCTCACTTCCGTTTCTAGAACACAATTTAGCTTTGAAATAAAAGCAATTGTCGCCCGGATAATTTTGCCCGTTTCCCGATGCCCTTTAGGAGTCAAGAAGAAACTGAGTTGAAAAACGGTTACGTATCTATGCTGTCTTCCGGTTGTTCCAGTGCTCATGTTCCAAATTAATTCTCTGTCAGAAATAAGAACAAACAACAGACTTTTGTGATCCAAAGTGAACATCGTGCTCAGTGAGATGGGACCATGGAGGTATGATAAATATTCTATGGATGGGACAATCCTTGGCAAGTTTCTGGGTCATCAGCAGTTCCACCATTTACTGTCATGGCCCCCTTTGTATGGCTGACTTGATATTAAGAACTATTAGCATCCACGTCGTCCAACTGTTATAGACCTACCATCCATAGTTCAGTTGCACCCTGTGTTTCCTGGGCTATTTGACATGCGGCAGATCTGAGAAGTGGCAGTAGACGTTGCTTCTGAATCATGCCCGGAATTTGGAGCCTTAAGGTCTAATTCTCTCGACTACAGTTACAAGCCCTCTCAGGTTAGATAGTTTAACATTTTTGGGAGACAAACAATTAGCCTTTTTTCTGGGGACAACTTTTTTTGTTCAACTTTCGAAGGCTTTACCATTTTAGGATTATTTCAATTAAAATTACAAAAAATGCAGAGGGATTATGGATTATGTATGTGTGAGAAGGAGAAAATGGAAATTTTAGATGATCTTTTCCATTGGATTTTCATTATCTCTTTGATTCATTTTTGTGTAAAAATCATTAATTATAAACTGAATACTCTACTTCTTAAGCTTCTTCATTATTCTGATTATTTTGCGCCTCTATATCTGACAGTTCGACACTTGACCCTTCACTCTCAATCTCACTTTCATCCAACCTCCCTGGCCACCTTTCAATGTAGTCCATGAATTCTATGTACATCAATCTCGTCTTTTCAGCTCCCTCCTCTTGCGACAAACTGTCTTGTGAGTGTTGATCCTCTTCTTCACTCAAACTCATCGACTGTTGACCAAGTATAGAGGTTCTATTTACTATTCGGGAATGACCTTGACCTCCAACATGCCTCTTGGCGTAGTAGGTCCCACCTTGCATCGCTTTCCCCATAAATGCAGCTTTAATCCTGGAAACGCAGCTGTCGGAGGACTTAGTGAGTATGAAGGATTTTCTCTTTTTCTTTTTTCCATCTTCTAGATTTGTCGTGATTGAGGGATCTGCTGACCCTTTCTTTTCAGTTTCTGTTCTCTCGACGTCTTCATTCTCGTCCCGTTTGGCAGCAGCTGCCACTCGAACTAAAGTTGCCAAGAGGGGATTTAGCTGGTGCTGGAGTGTACTTCGGCGCTTTGCGGCATTCGGATCTTCTGTGATTTTGGCTGGTCCCTGTTCCACGAGGCGATTTGGATCTTCTGTGATTTGTGCTGGTTCCTGCTCCACAAAAGTTGCTTTCTTCTTCTTTTCCTGTTCCTCTTTTCGAAGCTTTACCATATCCATGAGGAGTTTTGCTTCGAAGGTGCGCCATCGTAAGGCTGCAGCTCGAGCCTGTTCATGGTCCGTTTGCCCATCTTCGTGACGATCAGGTTTGACTTGTTTCCCTCCTTGAATTCGGCGTAAGAAGGCTCTCCGCAGTTTCCTATCTTTTCCCATCAGTGGAATAAACAACCATCTCCAACGGTGGTAGGGAACGACGATAAGCTGCTTGATTACTGTTAAGCTTGCCATTAGTAGTGGACCTAAAAATAGAAGCCAGCCGAATTTCTCTGTGAATTGCTGCTCTCCGTTGAAGCGCACAAATTCGTGGTGGGCTAAATTGACAATGATGGTTATCTGTAGAGTAACAGAGACACAATTAAATTCTTTCAATCAAAATGTTCTTGAGCAGTATTTTTTTAAAGCTCCTTTACCAAAATAGCAAAGAAGGAAATGTATGAAGAAGCTAAGATAAACTTTCGGAACGTATTGCTCGAGAAAACTCCCATTTGCTCCGCATTGTCCACCAGTCTCGAAGCTTTGTAAACGAAAAAGGTCGCTCCAGCCTGAATAAACAGAAAAATGTATATAAACGGTATATGTGGCGCATGCCTACAGGACATGAAATATTAAATGAACCCACTTCAATAAGTATAATTGAGGGAGCGATGTATCGAAGCGTGAAATATTCAAATTCAATGAAAAGCACAATGCCCCCATTCTTCATCACTGGCACAACCATTAAATATCCCATGAGACAAACTGCTACGAGGATCATTGTTGAGTTGTGTTTCAGTCGGGGTGAGACTGATGCCACTGTGTCAATTATATTTTGAGCGAGACGAATCTGCAAAAGAAAATGAAATGCGAAATTAATAGAAAATCCATTAATAGGTTTTGGATTTCGTAACAGTAAATATTAATTGTCAGCTTTGGTTCAGTATGCTTACTGCTGTGTCAGTGACAAACGACGTGAGCATGAAATAGAACAAAATGATGATAACATTCCGCTCAGAAATCAGAGTCAAAAAGTGGGAGTACACAATAAAGCAAAACTCGACACTGGAGGCAGATTCGGATTTTATATATTCTCGAAATGGAACATCAATATTGTGAAACTTTAGGTAATGTCCTAAAGAGCAAAAGCAAATGAGCACTCCACAACAGGATGTTGTAATTGTGAGAAAAAGTGTGCAATACAGATCTCTGCAAAGGAAAAATGCATTCCACAATAAGAATTTTCCTCAAGATGCCTTGTCGATTGTTTGGTGTATTTATATTTACATCATGTAACTGTGATTAAAGTTGTTAAAAGTAGCCAAACTAATTAAAACCCCGTTGCCAATCCCTGTTGTATAGATTACTTGAATTACTGCCTCCGCCCACATTTCCAAATTCCAGATGTCGCTAATATTGTTATCGAAAAGATGCTGGATTCCATTTCCAGAATGTGTAAACGACACAGCTAGAGCAGACGAAAAAGATTTTTGAAACAATTCAGTCTTGACGTACTTGTATTTTCACACATTTGATATTACCAATAACTGTGACATAAATCAAGACGACAAATGGGACCGCATTGAGAATATAAGAGAGGAAGGAAACTTTTAATAAATCTTCAAACAAAAACACCCCAATCATAATCCACGTGGTCATGCTCAGCTCTTGCATTTGAACGTAACTCGAGCTGTCCTTATCCTCGACTAACTTTTTCCCACTAGTTGTCCAATATTCTCTTTGATAGGTTGCTGAACCAATTTCATCCAAAATATTTTTAAACGTGGGATCCTGATCCTGTTTACTCTCCAAATATTTTAGATAAACTCGGAGTATCTCTTCGTCTGAACTGACATCATGGCGGTTATATCTGAAAGTTTCAGAGGTTGGTATATTCACATAAAAGCTCCCCCTCTCAGATTTTAACCCCAGTGGTGTCATTCGAGAGCTAATCTTATGAAGATACAAAAATTCACAGTATCAATATGCGCTAATTAATAGTTACCAAGATAATTGACTTTGACTTACTTTTGAAACCTACATAAGATTAAGATTAGCTATCGAATGACACTACTGGGGTTAAAATCTGAGAGAGTTTATCTCTAATCTGAGCTTTTATGGGAATATATCAACCTTATGTTTACGTAAAGGTAATTTCGAATCCCGGGCAAGTCCAAACGGGAAAATCTAACAATGATGTTTCTCATATGTTGCCTTCGAACAACCTCCATTTTCCTTTGGAGACCACACACAGCTCCGTAAAAGAATTCCTCGGTGGCGTGATATCTTCGTTCATATATTGAATGTTCTTTCCCATTGCTGTCAATGCATTTTCTCCGTCCTGGAATCAATTGCCAGTCATGGGAGTTACAGTAGTACTCGACAGAACGGCATGCAAAGTTGTAGTAT
Organism: Sinodicranocentrus sp. ZH6; assembly: GCA_027743935.1. Classification (NCBI taxonomy): domain Eukaryota; kingdom Metazoa; phylum Arthropoda; class Collembola; order Entomobryomorpha; family Entomobryidae; genus Sinodicranocentrus; species Sinodicranocentrus sp. ZH6. Next base: position 12,970 of record JAHZNA010002004.1, read on the forward strand.
AGCATTTCATCTGAAAGAACCGTAGGGGGGTTAAGGCTGGGATCGTTGCAATCGTCATCCATTGCTGAAGTATAGCAAAATTGAGTGTTGTAATAAAATTGACGCTGGCAGACTTCCCATCCCTTGAAAAAATCAGTCCAGTTCAATTCAATTTTTCGAAAATCAATTCAGTTCAGGGCTTAAAATTCAGATTCAATTCAGGGCGGTTTCAATTCAAGTAAATAAAAATAATTCAATTCGATTCAATTCAATTCAATTCTCAGGTCCTTGAATTGAATTGAATTCTTATGTAAAATATCGGAAACACGTCTTTCTCATGCTTATTGGGTAAATTATCATAATATATTTGCCGGAAAACACTCAACTAAAGCTCAATAAACCATTTTGAGTGTTTATTTATCAATTTATATGCATTCACAACATCCAATTGATGTAAAAACACTAATTTTAGCACGATTTTTCTCAATTTTCTAACAAATTCAAGTATTCAATTCCTTGGAATTGAATTGAAATTCAATTCAGGTCTAAGGTGAATATTCAATTCAATTCCTGAGACGAATGTTCAAGTAACGACCTGAACTGAATAGTCCTGAACTGAATTGAATTGCAAGTCCCCTGAGAATTGAGCCATGATTTTCTTCACCTTGAAGCAACTAGTGGAGTCACCAGAATAAATTCTAATCCAGGCCATCAACACTGAGTACATCCAACAATTCATGACACAACTCCAGGTTAGGAGCTTGCTGACCCCACTTAAGATTGGTGCCATATGCGTAAAGGCCACATAAAACCCGACTCCACAATATTGACCAATCGTGAACTCCATAAAGACCACGGGAATCCCAACAAAAACCATCATGACGATGTAGGGAACAAAAAAAACTATGACATTTCAAGAATCTAGTTTAGCATAGTGGAAGTTTTTTAAATCAAAATTTGAATTTTTGAAACTTGTCTCTTACTTCCTCCGTACTTGTAACATAAATACGGGAACCGGAAAAAGTTATGTATTCCTAGGAGATAGCCAATGATTGTTCTCGTGAAGTCGAATTGCCGCTGCCAGGTCCCTAGCGTTTTTCGATTTTGTTCGTTGGCAATTTGTGGAATGACAGCGCGCATGCTAACTCCTTCTGATTTTTGGTTTAGAGTTGTCACTGTCACTGACTTTTTTTCGCTGGCAGGGGTCGAAACAGATTTAGATTTATTTGCCCCTTTGCTGGAGTCTTTTCCAGAGGGTTCTTTTTTCAACGCAAATGATATGCGGGGTGCAGGGGCTACTTTTGCCATGTTTGCGATTGAATTGAACCTTTCATTCATAAGTAAATTGCACGATTCAAAATAAAATCGCAGATCTAAATCTAAACTGAAACTGGTGAGTTTTCAGGAATGAATGATTCGAAAAATTTGTTCGAAAATCAGTTTTTAATTGTTTCAGCTTTCATTCACGATTTTAAAAAATATTATTCATAACAACGAATCTGAAACTACCAACGATCTTGCATGGAAATTAAATACACCACGATCCAAAAACTAGATAGGCACAAAACCGATTTTCGACGCTGGTTCCGAAAGTTAATTTCGAAGCAGGCTCCATAAATTATCAGTTTCGAACTCAGCCAATACTTATAACAGAAAAATTTCAAATATTTCCTACTCCACGGTTATATCGTTTATCATTTTACATTATTAAAAAATTGTTCCTGGCGAAGGTGTAAGATTAACACTGAAAGCTTGAGAAAGTAAACATTTCTAGTATGTCTTGATGTCTTCCATGAATCCTGCAAAGGTTGTATCTTCTACAGTGATGATTTTTCAAGAATGAATGATTCGAAAACATTGTTGGAAAATGAGTTTTCCTATAATAATTTATTCTTCAAAAAACGCACCCTTAACATTATTCTCGTTGTTGTTTGTTGCCTGTAGTCTCTACTTTATCTTTTTGCACAACGCTTTATCACTTATTAGTAACCTAGAACTGTCATTTATGTCGATAAACTCATGAGAACAGCGACCCCACGTTGAACCCAATGGTCAACCCTTTCTGCACCAGGCTTCAGCTCAATAGTCACGACATAAGGGGGTCTTCCTTGACCACCTCCTCGATCAGGATAAATGTAGCATGGAGCATCGTACAATACTGAAATGACAAAAGACGAATAAAAACCCGAAGAAAACAAAGTTGAGATGAAAAGGAAAGGATCATTTGATACCTTTATGATGCTTCTTTTTCGCTTCCACAGGCTTAAAAAGAATGATCGGCAATGCCGAAACCAACTGCATTGGAGCACTCTCAATCAAACAAGCGTTTTTCTTGTCCCACGCAGCCCCCTCCAAAAATAGTCCTTGCACGTATACTCCATCCTTTGGTGGGAGGAGGATGTTTGCTGCGTCTACTGTAGATACGGTGAACTCCCACACGAGGGTGTCAATCGATATCCCGTATTTTCTTGCTGATGTCTTTTTTCCAAGGAGGGCAAAAGCATCTGGTTAATGCATGGAATTCGAGGAATATGAAAGAAAATATTTTATTCTTACCTGAAGTACAGCGGTAATGAATCCGGTTGGGAAGGTAAATCCAGACAGCCAGAACTTTACTGGAGGTTTCAGCGTCGTCGTCCAAGTTGTTAGTTGATCTATTCTCTGAGAGAGGTCACGACTCCAAGAACCTAAAGGCTTGAGTGAGGGATAAGCTGAAAGAGAAGTAGAGTTTGTTTTGTTAATGATTTCAAACTTGATAATTTTTTTTAAAGCTCTCACCTTTAAGCCAGACTCGAGGTACTCGGGCATCTAAAATACACTGGAAAATTTCCTCAAGCTCAGTGGACATTACTACGAGACCTTGAATACCTTTGTCCAGCTCGATTAATGACTTTTTGATGTTTCTCAAGAGGACATTGTACCTAGCAATCTGGAGGACATTGTGAATTTTTAGACAAAAATAATTAACAAGTGAGCATTATTGTTCGGAAATTGTTCGAAGGCTTTCTCAAACTTGTACGTACTTCTTGGAGGAGAACGATGTTTAAAGGTTGGTGTAAGCTATCCTTAAGTAGTCTCCTAGTCTCTGCTTCATTTATAGTCGCAGGCAGTTTTGCCATAACTTCTGCCGCTAAAGCAGTCACCTTATCTTCAGCGCGACCTTCCGTATTTGAAGCCTGCTTCTGCACTTGAAGAGAGAGCAACGTGGAAAAGAGGAGGTTTGCTTCGTTGATCTGAGATGCAATGTCACCATTCGTGTGTTGGCCAAATGCCTCTGGGTGGTCGATTGCAGGGAATTTATTGATGATATCTCGGTAATAAAATATGTCTCCTTCTTTCGGAATGAAATAGGTGGATAGAGCTGATAGCCTGTGAAATATTTAACACCAACATAGTAATTCTACTCAACAAGAATGCGCATATCACTAAAGGATCTGAGTAATATACTTGTAAAATGGAACATTGAGAGAGTCTTCACAGAAATATTGGTTGATGTACGATAACAACAGCCTTCGGTCAAAGTCATCAGTCACGTGACCACCATACATAACTCCAGCAATCAAATACTTCAAAGCTTCCCATGGCGTTTCATCATATTCCGCGAGATAGATCCCCAAAAGCATTTCGGAAACTTCAAAATCAGAGTCGTTGAAACCGTAAACAATGTTCCAGCCCAATTGCTGGAATTTTTTTCGTTCGAGAAGTATCGCATGGAAGAAGCACAAAGCGAATAAGAGCTTCTTGAACTTGTCTGGTTTTGCAAGTGAGTGGAACTTGTTTTCTGGCATGTTGTGGTAGAGTCGTTTCATGTTGGACTTGATTCCCTGGAAATAAGAATAAACTATTATTAGTTGATCCAGGATTTACTAGGAGCGGGATCCAACTAGGTTCGAAAATAGCAGCAGCCACGAATGACAACTAGCTTTTGGAATTCGTTCAATTTCACATCCCATTCTCCAGGCAATGAGGATTTCTCCGGTTCCGTGTGCGTGTACCAAGCATGCCATTCTGAGGTAAGTTGCTCGAAACTCATCACAATGCCGTGGAAATACTGGAGCTTGTCGAGCTCCGTGATGTTATCCCAAGCAGTTTCAGATAGCCATTCTAATCAAACATAATTTATGAATTTGCAGCGCAATCACATTAATTGATTTATTTTTCCTAGTGTTTATTACGAGAGCAGGGGTTGTCCATTTGTTCTCCCCGGTCGAGAATGACACCTCCTTTGAGAAAAAACTGGTACTCTTCCATGTTCAATTTTTTAGCCTCCTCCATAATCTTCGCATTCATGTGGAAGGAGAAGAGGAGTTTATGTTTTTCGAACAAGCCTCGACAAATGTTCCTAATTACAAGTCACATATATTTTGTAGCTTTTGATGGTTTCGCGTGAAACAAAAATGTCGAAAACACATTTCACATTTTTCATCAATACCTGTACACCGAAAATGTATGAAACTCATTCAAAGCTTCAATTCTCTGTTCTAATGTGGGCGCCTTGGGACTGTGCTCAATTGACCAAGTAAAGAGATTGATGTATGCGTCCAGGGAAAATTGGTACATTGGGTCGATTCGTGACATGTCGTTGAGAACAAAGAATAAGATTGACGCACGCACAGCACTGGAGCGGTATTGCTGGAGAAACAAATGATTTGACATTTCGAATTTTTGAACATAAAAAGTTTTGGCTTCCCCAACTCACCTCACGAGAAGCATCAATCTCAATTTCTGTAGTTTGTGACACAGCCAACTGCTTTGTGACAGCGTCTGATGTTTCTTTCGAAGTTTTCAAGGTATTGGCTAAATCCTCATCTTCTAAAATGGACCCTTTAGACTCGCTTAGAAGTCTGGAGATTTATCAAAATATAAGCTTAGATTAGTTTTCATGTTTTAGATTAGGTTTCCGAACGCGTTTTTTTAATTTTAAATTTTTACCCACCTCAAAATTAAATCTTCCAACTCTTCCAGTTTTTTCTTGCCTGCAGCAATATTTACGACTAAACTATCTTTCATCTCTTCCAGTTGTGGTTTCTCCTTCCGGACTACGATTCCCAAAAGCTGTGATTCTAAACCTTGTTCTTTCACCATGAAATTAACAATACAAGCTCGACTTGAGATTTCCGGAATGTATGTGGGGTTGGATAACTTCGAAGTTATATAAAATCTAAATCGAGGGTCGTAATCGATCTCTTTGTCACCCAGTTTCATGACAAATCTGTCTCCTAAAATAAAGCATCATGTGAACGTAATATTAAAAGTAACTTTTGCTTACTACATGTGGTCGTTTTTAGCGTTTTATTATACCTTGTTTGACATAAGTCCTACTAAGAACGGGTGCCAATGTAGGGTCTAGATCTTCTCCAACATCTTTCATTAACACGGGAGATCCAATAGCCATGCATTGTTCCAACACTGCCAGATAGTCGCTCTGCCGGAGATCAATTACTTTTAGGCCTTTGTCCCCTTCCATATTTTTTATCCATTTTAAAGCTTGGCATTGAGGATCGATCATGAGCTTGAAAATAAAAATAAATGGATAATAGATAAATAAATAAATATCGAATATCTACAATTAGCGAGCTTTTATTACCGGTGTTCTCCTTCCTCTGGTGACAATGACACCATTTTCTGTACAAAATAGTGTCACGGGGTAAGCCTTGAATGTTCCATATTCGGACTTGGGTTGCATTTGCTAAATAGTTGCAGAAATCATACTCCGGGTCACAAGGGATCTGCAGCTCTCGCACTTGCGCCATCCAAGATTTTGTCATTGAAGTTCGATAATCACTCGTAAACGGTCCAATGTACGACACTGTCGCTGAAGCAAGTAGGCAATCACCGACAACGAAACTTAGTTTCTCTTCTAGCGTCTTTATTGTCGCTTCCCAACGGACCCTCTCCCCTGCTAAATTCTCTACGAGCATTGCTGCCCTCTCCAAATTCCTTCTAAAGACTTCTGCCTTCCTTTCTAGATCCTCTTTTAGCTGCATTTTCTCCTGATACGTTTTCTGAAGCTCGGCAAGTTTCTCCATCAACAGCCGAATTTTCTCTACTTGTGCAGCCAGAATTCTCTGCTTCTCCGCAAGAATCGCTTCTGCTTCCATAAGCTTTGCCTTTTTCGGGGCTACTTGAGCATTATAAATTTTCCCGTAGAGTTCCATTGCCCTAACCCAGATGCAGAGGGTTTTCGCAGCAAAACTGACTTTACCAACAATATCTGGAATAAAGTCTTTGTACTGGATATACTTTGAAAGTTTCGTTAATGTCTTTGCACTGATGTTATCCTTGTCGAATTCTTGAAGCTGGAGGAAATGAAGTAGTTTAAAATAAAATAAAAATATTATGCATTACAAACCGCAGACTCCAGGAATATTTATTTTAACTTTAACTTTACTTCTTTCAAAAAGTCTGCATTTCCAAGTTGCTTCTTTGCCTCAGCCCACGTGGATTCCACTCCTTTGAGGACCATTACCGCTTCCATGACCTTTGCAACAAGGAGTGGAGGCTGACTGTAAGATTTGACTTCACTCAAATCTTTCTTATTCAACGACAGCAAGGCCTATATAAAAAATCATCTACTGAATGATTTGAAGTGAAGCATATCCACTATGGAAATTAGAACATAAAAAATTACTCTATTTGCTTCATCAAGCGCGGGTAGAGCATCCGCCAATTCGGCATACGCTTGACGGGCCATTTCCATGCACTCTTTTTCTTCCACGCCTACCTGCTCCTTTTTCCTCTGAACAATTTCTGCTTGCACATCTGTTTCTGATTTTTGCTTAGTAATTTCCTCCAGCACTTTATCGCACTCTTCTTGATACTCGAGCACTCTCCTCTGGGCAGACTCCATTTCTACAGTCATATCTTGGACTTTAATTCTAGTCTCGATAATTTTAGCCATACCTCCTCTCAGACGGTTGGCAGAGTCTCCAAAATACTTTCTTTTTTCAGCAAGCAATTCCTTGTAGCCAGAAACTAATTCCAGGAAGTTGATAGGAGTCACGTAATTATGTCGTTTCATCTCTTCCACCATTATCCGGCAGTAGTCAGTTACGGAAAAGTGAACAGTGGCAAAGGTAGTGGCACACTTGTCTCTCATTTCGTCCTGGAGGACGATAGATCTGTCGTCGAGGTTAACGTCAGAGAGCCACCGATGTGCGACTTCGAGGAGCGCTTCCTTCGGCCATCTTTCAAACCAGTCGATGGTGGTGCCGTTGACTAAACTCGGGTATTGTCGAACTCGATGTCGGAAGGAGTCGCCAATCGGACTCATACACAGTACAACATGAAGATTGCCCTGAACGCGGTTGATGAGGAATTTGAAGATTGACTCGTTTGTTTCTTGATAACCAGCGCGAAGAGCGGCTTTCATGACGGTATTCTTTATGTCTTCGAATTCATCTGGTTTATAGAGATTTGGAACTTCTCCAGAGGATAACACGTTGTTTAAGTCTTCAAGGAAGCATTCGTCGACGATTTGAGTGTCGTTCATGATAAAGCAACAAGTTTTGTTATCTGCGCCAGTTCGTCTGTAAACTTTCTTTAGATCCTCGCGGAAGTCTGCCTTTTTGTAACGCTTGTTTACCTCAATTTCAAATATAAAATAGCCACAGATTGATGCTGAAAGGCGACTCAAACTTTGTCGACCGTGGCCACCAATACCGACAATGAGCATGCTTCCCTTTGCCTGCGAGATTACTCTGGAAATTCTGGAAATGTGTTCGAGAGCTTCTCGGAAGAGAACTAGATTCATTGGAACACAGCCTGGGGAAGCGTTGTAAGCAGGAAGGGCAACACTTTCCATATATTTTCTAAGAGCTTTGATGTCTTTAATGTCTTCATAGATCCCTTGGCTGTTCAGGAAATCTCCAAAGATGGGCATGATCCTGTTTGGACAAACGCTTTGGAGAGTTTGATCGAGATGAGTTCCGAGTTTTTCAGAAAGGCAGACTAGAAACCATTCTCGGTCACTGGAGAAAGGGAAGAATTTTTAGATAATTAAAAGTTTCTCCAGAATAATAAAAAAAGGAAACATTTAAAATATTATACTTGTCATCCACCAAACGATCATTGAACACGCGGCAACATTCATGAAACCAAAGTTTGCTAAAATTGATTTTCGTATCATGAACTTTTTTATTTGCCCGGAGGAGTCCTTGGTAAACTCTGGAAATGTCACGAAGATTGAATAGATAATGGATTTTGGCAGGAGTCGGTAGCATTTTCGCAGAGACGGCATTGTACACATCAATCGTGGCGAGAGTAACTGCTTCAGCTGTGATACAATACAATGTACACTTACAACTTGTTTATTAGTTTTCGGTAGTAGGCTAAAAGGATGGGTAAAACATACCAATGGACTTCACTTCCGGATCGAAATCCACTAAATTCTGATTGAGCATTGTGAGGAAAATCCGCTTGATTTGGGGCTCTTCTGGGAATGTCATATTAATCAAGCAGAAGACGCTTTGAAGCCGAGGTGAAATCTCTGTTCTACCACCACCTGGAGGACCCATCGCTCCGACGAGGAACATGTTCTAATATTTATAATTATTTATAAATACAATTAAGTATATATCATCATATTTGTATGCTTTCCATTCATAAAATGACCACTTACCGTAATAAACTTGGTTGTTTGTGTACCCCTATCGTACCAAAATCGATAGTCGCACCACTGCCGAATTAGTTCGAGGGGAGGTTGAGAGCCTACAAACGATTTATTTATTTACTAATTCTAAGCATATGCATCCGTCGTTCGTAGTATGAGTTTGATTTGTGATATAAATACCATAAACGTCTTTAGCAGGCATGTTCAAGTCATCACAGAACGTCAAGAGGAATTTGCCTCTTGGAGGGGCAAATACTCCTTTTGCTCGTCGTTCCAGTCGACTTTCAATAAAATTCTGGATGTTCATAGATGTGGTCTACAATCATAAATAGTATTATCATGAAAAGGTGCACAACAGCCAGCCTTAATGAAATATTACTCTTATTTAATATTTCTCACCTGGCTGGAAATGTTGATAGTTAGCACAGAATACTTTTCTGGACTCAGCGCTGTCAACGCAGACTGAACCACTGAGGTCTTCCCTGTACCAACAGGACCTATCATTAAAACTGGGAACGAGTTTTTGAGCAAATTCTCCAGGACAAAATTATACCGGATAGTGTCCACTGTGGGAACTGTGATTTTGAAAAATGGCAACCTGTTTTCCAGAAAGTGGAATATGTTTACACAATTTTTATCATCCCTAGTCAATCAGTCTATCTGTATGTTTCTTACTCTGTATCATATTTCCATTGTGTGCTTAGTAGAGTATTCCAATGAATCAAGTTCCGCTGGAGAGGATCCACGAAATAATCGTAGATAGTGTCTTTGGCCGGAAATATAGGATCCAGCTCACGCAAAAACGCATCAAACTTTTTCCTCCCTTCTTCATCTGTTGTACAGCATACAGACCAGATTAAACTGAAGACAAAGAAATAGCGGACCATGATGTCGAAAGTGTTATCATCTTTGGGATTCACTCCATTTTCCTTTGTAGCAAGTGAATCCATTAGGCGAGTCAAACTTGTCACTACATTCAACTCCGTTGTTGGAATCAGCTCTTTACAAACTGCCAATTTGTACTTTAGCGTGACGTCAAGGTAAAAGTCAATATTCTTCTTGTATTCTTCAGCAACTTTCCGTTTTTGTCGTCCCAACCAGGTTTCAATGTAAGGACGCCAGCCTAAATCTCTAAAGTCGGTGTAAACCATTCCACACCTACTGACAGTTGCAGGGGAAGCTTGAGTCAGATTGTCGACTTCAAAAAGGAGAGAGACTTGTTCTGGCATGGAGATCCGCTCGCTGTTTATCAGCGTAAGAATCTTGTTATCGTCCATGACACTGCATGGTAGGGAGTAATGAATTAAAAACCAGGTACACATCGTGAAATCAAATCTAGAACGATTCTGGAAAATTAAGCTACACGTACCTGTTCATATTTTCTAGACAGAATTTTTTTCAAGAAAAAATAAATACAAAAGGTCATGTTAATTTTAAATGATTAAAGAGTTTGTAGAGCAGACAGTCCCAAAACCCGACCCATAATCTGTTGTGGAAATTGTAATCGGGGATTACAAGGGAGGAACAATTTAGGTTTAAAGATTAGGAGTCGGCCTTTGGGATAGTCTGAAAAGGGAGATGTACCTATCCATACGGCATCTACAGGACCTATATAAGAATAAAATAATGATTTTAAAATCATACACTCGTAAGACACGTATTACACCGTAATAAACATTTAATTTATATAATCTACAATACCATCGAACAAGATCCATTTTTGGTCATGTTTTTCATCTGGAGCATAAAATGAGGAAGAAATATTTTAGATTTGGGTTTAGCAGTTTAGCTACCGCAAACATTTTTTTACGATAATTTTGATATACCGTTGCAGATTATTCTCATTATTGAAGAAATAACCCCATCACTCCATTCTCCAGTACTGAGATCGAATTCTCCATAGAGCTCAGCTTGACCCAAAGCTTTTGGGTTGATGACATATTCCTGATAATATTTCAGAAAGCAATTAAACCCTACTACGTTGGTGCAAAATAAGGAATAGTCAACGTTCATAAGAAATATCTCACCTTTGCGCGCACATGACCATGCTCACCCATCTCCGCTAAGGTTGTCATCGAGTCCCGAAGACACTTCCAAGTAACCGACTTACCACTTCCGGTTCTTCCCACGAGCATGGTAGAATGACGACTATTTTTGGTTTCGTACAACTCCAAGCATTTCAAAATAGCCTTTTCCGTCGCCTGCCAGCCTGCCTTGAGAAGCTCATTGGTGATTGTCGTGAGAAGAATTCCATAATCAAATTTAGGTGGTTCATCATTCGGGAACAGATCTTTGACTACTCCGTTGAAAAGCGGTACGTCATCTGAAGTGAGTCGAGGAATGTTCATATCTCTCATAGCGAGGATGAGTACTTCAGGGTCTGTCATGTGCTTCGAGACTCTTCTCTTCTGTCCTGCGTACCGGAGCAAGGCAACCATACTTCGGAGACCGAAATCGTAATGGTCTTGTTTGCTAAGTTGCTGTTTAGAAAGTGAGTACAAGGTGTCCACTTTCCGGGCTAGGGTTCGAGTGTCGTCGAAACCTTCGCCGAAAAGGACAATTTCAGCAATAAGGCTGGTGTCTGGGACGATCATGGAGATGGGACGGAACATGGCTTTTAAATTGTCGGGAAGTTCTGTTCGTCCGGCGTAGCCAGGGTTCTATAAAAACGATTCTCACTATTTATCACAGCGTTGACGTGATATTTCTAAAATATTGAAGGTGGTAAAGTTTACCATTGTAATAAACATTCCACATGACCACACCAACTGGATATCGTAACCTTCAAAGAGGAATCTTCGAAGATTTTGACTCTTTGCCTGAAGAATACACATAATTTGTTGCGCCACCACTGACAACACTTCAATATTTATACGATTAAACTCGTCAAAGCCTGTGCCGAGTTTTAAAAAAATAAACAATTTTAGTCGTTCAACATTCAGTATTTTATTAGTAAAGTGAATATTATTGTGACACATACATCCCCATGCTCCAGTTTGAGCTAGCCCGGAAAACATTTTTCCCATGCTTTTGTAGTCCAGTCCTTCTGAACAATTAACAACAATGACAAACATTCCGAGATTTTTCCCAAGATCTTTAGTTGTCTCTGTTTAGAAAAATCTTGTACTTAGTTTGTTGTACTTGCATGAGAATAGAAAATCTTTTATTAAATTCAAAGGTTGTACCTGTTTTTCCAGTTCCTGCAGGACCTTTAGGGCTCCCACCGCGGTGAAGAAACATGGCTGTGGTTAATGTCACATAACATCTATCTGTCAAAGGGGTAATCACCAATCTTCCGGAATTTCCCAAATATTCATCTAAATCATAAAGCATGCTCAATTGTAACCGGATTCAATACTCTGAAATATTTAAACAGAACCTATTTCTTAAACTTACATCCATAATTAAAGAACGTATTCGTTTGCCTCACAACACAATCATTTTCCTCTTTATCCCAATAAAATCTCAACTGCTGTAACCAATCAAATCCATTAAGATCTCTACACCCGTTCTTGTAAAGGTTGTCTGTCACATCTCTCGCGTGAATCTCAACGGTCACCATTGCAGTAACCTTCAACCTCCCAATTTTCGTTAGAGTACCACGAATTGCCATTGAAAACTTGCCCAAAATCTTGTTCAACTTTCGTTTCACTTTCTTCAAAGGACTTTTTTGAATTCTGGGATCTCCTGCAGCAAACAAAGCTCGTGTCACTGCAACCGTCCATTGAGTTTGAGCAGCTGTTATTCCAGGTTGTCCAGGCCATTCCATGATCCACTTATCTCGCCTATTCAAATTCTTCCTGAGATCATCTCTCGTCTTCTTCAGTTGCACTTTGAGACAGGCCCTCATGCTTGACTCGACATCCCCCAACCAGTGCTCTACAGGACCATCCACAGGAAAAGTTTTGAGGAATTCGACATACTCTCCATCTCCAGACATCATTCCATGCACATCCTGCTTCGCTCCGTAGGGCGCCTTGGATAGCTTTATTTTGTGAATGTTATCAAACATCTTTTTCAAATGGGGTTGCACCATCTCGGGATTCCTAGAGTTGCCCAAAATTTCCAGGAGGTCGTCATTCGAAATAAAATAGAATCTTGGGAAAGCCTGTCGTTTTGCTTCGAGAAAGATTTCCAGTGACTTTAGAATAATCTCTAGTCGGTCAAGAAGCTCCTTCAAGATTGGTATAAGTCCTTCCCGATGTGTGGCCGCGATGACATACAAGTCATAGTGCATTTGTTCCGTGATACTTCTCCAAATCTCGTTTATAGCATCAAATTCCTTTGTTTCTTTTGGTAGCTGACGGCGAATGTCATCTCCCAAAAATATAGTTTCAAGATACATCCATTGCCTTTGGACATTGAGGAAAATGTCAAAGACGTCATTCACCGTAGATAAAGTTTTCTCCCAGTAGGTTATCTCTTGTTCAAAGGGCTTTGCAAAACGGGATCCTTTCATAGCGGAAATACTAACATTGTGATCTTCCAAATTTTGCATCATGTCTTGCACCGTCTTCAATTTATAGTGACCTTTATCCTTGTAAGGGATCATTTCCAGTTTTTCCACCGTCCAATACTCCCTTACCGCGAGGACAGTCTTTTCTATGAGCAACTCTTTCTGAGCGGTATTGGCAATGTCTGCAATTTCATCCGCATACCTATCCATCCCGTAGGAGACGATTCTATCAAAAGTGAATTTCTCATCGTTGGGATCAAATCGAGATCCAATTGTTTCAAAAATTAGGTTCCAGTGACGCTCCCTCAAAGCTGGAGTTTTTATTTCGTGAATAACTGGAATACTCTTTTTGAAGACTTCGACGCGATTCTTGGTGTCCTCGATGATTTGCCAGTTTTTCTTTTCAAAGGTTTGGCTCAATTTGTAGAATTTTTTTATCATGACCCCAGCAACATCTTCCATGTCACCGGTTTGCATGATTCGGAAGGGAACTGATTTATACTCTGACCAATAGCCTTCCCATTCGTGAACTATTACCCATACGGACTCAATGTTGGCAAGCTCGTTTTCGAAATTACGGAGCTCTTGACTTGGAGCCATTTCTATTTCAAAGATAGCCAACGAGCTGAGAAGTTCTTGCTGGTCTTTATTCAACTGGTCCATTCTCTCTCTGTAGTCCTTCAGCTGAGCGAGGGCGTCAAAACTTGTAATAGAGCCAGTGTAAGGTCCCTCTTTTTCCAGAGAATAGGCAAGCTCGCGTACTTTTTGTTTAAAGTTTTCCGCCATAGCGAGGAACAATTTCCGAAGCTTTTCCTTCGCCTGCTTTAGCATATACTCGATATCCTTCAGAGACTGATGATATGCATGCCATTCTGCCACAAAAGTTGTGTACCTCCGTCGGGTCTGATCACCAAGGTCAAATTTGTACTTGCCAAGAATAGCAAATTGCTCGTGCATCCTAGGAAATTCTTTTTCCACACGAGGCGCATCCATTTGAACATTTCTGAAGAGGTTGTAAGCATTTATCAAGTCGGGTAATGTGGTCGGTTCCGTTTTAAAAGGGAGTTTGCTGTCTTCAATGTATTGGTAAATGGAGTGCAATTTTTCTGCCGCTTTTTCATAAAGATTTGTTAAAATCCTCCTTTGCCACTCGTGACAATGGTCAATAACCGTTTGTTTCAAGTCACCGCAGTCAATTATGCAAATGCCAACACCAACAGTACTTTCGAATCCTTGCACGGCATCACTAACCTCCCAATATCTACCAATGTCATTATCATATGCCTTCACTGACGGAGCATTGTCGTCATAGTGGGCCATAAAGAGATCTTTATCTGTTTCCCATACTTCTCGAAATTGAGTCCACGACTGAAGATATTTTTCCACTTCGAGGAGGATATTTTTCATCCCTTGTACAACACTTTCTTGCTTCCCTCTTGCCAACTCATTTCTGCTCATTACTTGACTAAAGGATAACACTCGGGAGTTAGGATCGTTAAGGAATTGTATGACACGTGGGAAGGGCTGGACGGTGACACAAATTCTTCTAAATATTCCACAAATCATATCCTCCAACTCTGCCACTGTAGGAATGAACGTCAAATGATTTTCATGGAGGGTTGCAATCAACCTAAATATTGGAGGAGGTGGACCTCTCACGTCTCCGTGAACCACTCTCACAAGGATTTCCAGAGAGCGTTGTATATTCGAACAGAATGCTTCTTCCACCACCTCGTCAATTTTTTTCAAGTATTTTATCCACTGCGCCTTCACCTCATGTCCGTCCGAGCGAAACATTTCGAAAACGGAGCGGAGAATAACTGTAATGTTTTTGTATTCGTTGGCAATTTTCAACACGGTTTTAACGCGATGTTGCTCCTGAAGCTCGTTAAACTCTGCTCTCTCGTGGAGCTTCTTTTGGTCAACTTTTATCATCAAAATGTTACTTATCTTTGTGGACAATTTGCCGATTTTTACATTTGCATTTTTATAGTTGGCAGTGAAGCCTTGAACTTTAGTGGCGGCCAGTCGACAGTCGTTAATGTAAGAGTCAGAAACGTTGGACGCCCAAGTGAGACGGGTCAGGCCAGGATACACTTTTCTTCCGAGGAGTTTGATCCTCTCTTTGAATAAACTTCTCTCTTCAAAGGATAGCGCGCCAATGATTCTGTTGTAATCTTTGACGACAAGGAGAACAGTTTCACGGAGATTGTGAAGTTTTTCCCGTTGATTAAAGACGTACATGAGAACTGGAGGAACGTCCATGCCTAGTCTGGTCCACATTTCGGCTTCGACGATATGTCGGTAGAGGACTTTGTCAAAGTTAACTTCGATCATGCCTGCTTTGTAAGTGCTCCTGATCATGAGAGGGATTTCAAGTCGGTGGGTGTGGTCTTTGATGCCAACAACTTTGAGCCATTCCTCATACATTTTTGCAGAGCGTTCCTGAAGTTGTGCTTTGATTACACGAGCTTGATCCTTGACATCTTCGCCGTACCCACATTCCGGAAGCCACCATGCTTTCTCCAGCATTTCTAATTGAGTGTTGATCCGAGTGAACATGAAATTGGCCCAGGCTGCTTTACCGGAGTAGGTAGGGTAGGAGAGGGGGAGAGGGAGACTGTTGGCGGCAGTGTGGAGGTTTCTAACGATGGTGGTGTCGTCCTCGAGAATTTTATACAGCGTCATTATTAGCTGGTCATAAGTTCGCCGAATGATGTCTCGGGTGTAGTAAAGGTAAAACGTTTCTAATATTTGGATTCCTTGAGAGAGAGTAGTCACTGTGTCAAAGGTGGTGTAAAGGATGTTCTGAATCATCATTTCGATATCACGAATGGAGCCTTTGAAGTTGTTCATAGCATCGTTCCAGGCATTAGTTTTAATATTAAAGATTTGACCTTGGGCGCCGTACAATTCCCTCAGTTGGCGGTCCATCACTCGCTGAATGTCTTTCATAATACGGAATATTTCCGGTCCTTTTAAACCTGGGTACAAGGGCAGGGGTTCTTGGTATCCTTCTACACGGCGGGCGTAGAGTCTTTGGCAGGTGCAGATTTCCTGAAGATCTCGGAGTCTCTTTAGGAATCCGTCAACTCGAGCGAAAATCTGTTCATATTCCAGTAACCAAGTCATGTTAGAATTCATATGGTGCATTTTTTGTGCTTCAAAGTATTTTTCCTTCCAAAATGTGACGCAGTCCATGCACTGCTTGATGGTGGCTTCGCTAGTGTCTATATAGCCGTTGAAGACGAGGTCAATGTTGATTTCTTTAATACAGTGGATAACAATCTCATTGCTGATTTTTCGGAAAAGACTGTTGAGTCTTTGACGAGTGTTGTAATATGGGGAGTTAAGCCAAATAACGCGTACGAGCCAAAGGAGATTTTGAATTTGACCGGGAATGTCTGCAACATTGGAATCATGCAGGAGGGTACAAGGGTCAAGGAGAGTTTCGAGGTAATGAAGATTGGAAATTGCTTCCCCAGACGCTTGCAAAATTTCTGATGTTACGGCATTAAAATTGGCAACGAAAGGAGATTTCATGATGGTCATTATTTCCTTCACGGTTCGAACTGGAGCGCTTTGCACTTGAGCAGTGAGTCCGGCCAAGTCATCACCTTTGAAGAAGAAACGTCACAAAGTAAATTACATTTAGTCAATGAAGTTTACACATTCTTTTAGTTAAAAGAATTTACTTCGAGCACGCCAAAAAGCAATCTCATCCAAAGGTCCAGACCAGTCATCCACATCTTCAAAACTTTGAGTGTTGACAACTTCTTTGATTTGACGGATCCAGTGTACCATAGAGTCTGTAAAATAGAAAGATCATAAAATAAAACTGTCAAGAATGTTTGGAGTTTTTTTTAAATGCAGCTACAACTCACTTTCTAGTCGTGCACAGAGTTCCTTATCCTTTGAAGCCATGTCAATGGGCATATCCATGGCTTCTTTAGGTACATATAATACAGTTTGGCACTGAAGTCGATGATGCGTCTCAGTTACAGAAGTCATGAGAGTGGTCAAGCTAGCGTAAAATTCATTTTGAATACCTGAAACATTGGAGAATAGAATGGAGGGGGTTAAAATATTATATGTAAACTGTGAAATGTAAAATACAAAATACAATTATTAAAAGCCTACTCTCCGGAAGTATTCCAGG
>JAHZNA010002005.1:0-18973 GCA_027743935.1 Sinodicranocentrus sp. ZH6
TTAGTAAGGTGGAGACCTACTTTGTTATGGTGGGGACCAAGTATAGTAAGGTACTGGTGGAGACCCACTTTGGTATGGTGGGGACCCAATATGATAAGGTACCGGTGTAGACCCAGTATGCTATGCTGGGGACCCAGTATAGTAAGATTCCGGTGTAGACACACTTTGGTATGGTGGGGACGCGCTTTGGTAAGCTTGGGACCTTCCACCTATCTTTCATATCCCCAATTGCCCGGATAGGTCCAACGACTTTGGATGCGTAACTTGTTGTTGAACTGGATTTAAATGCGAAAGTTCCACAAGGTGACTAAGAAAATGACAGGAAATACAACGTCACATGGTTCTTGGAATAGGCAGAATATTTAACTAAGGCTAAGTAGGTTTCATGAGAAATATCTAAAACAACATTTTTTGACTGGGTTCATGCACAAAGTTTAAAGTTACAATTACGCAGTAGGTGTATTATGGCAACAATTATTGTTAGAAAGGTATTTTGTACTATTTTGATTGGATTGTAGTTGGATGTAAGTATTGAAAAAAGAGTGAAATGTTTTGGAAGTTGATTGTCACAACAAACCTATTTTGATGTTTTTAATACAGTGCATACTTGTTCCTAAATCAACTTGACAGCTAACGCGTTATTTTCGCGAAAACATGTTCAATGTTCCAATTATGTGGAAAACGTCAATTGTAGACTAGTAGGGTTTTTTATTATCTTCCCGTCAGGATTCTTTCAACAATAAAACTTTTTAATTGCCATACAGCAGTAAACACGATTTGTTGACGATCAAACTATCTAGGGATGGGGATATATATGGAAGCCATTCAAATTGCCTCCACGGCCAAACTAAAGCTTGAGGTTACAGCGGAAAATTTTATCTTCTGCTAATAATAAATAGATAGATCTTTTATAGATAGCTCTGCTATAATAAACTCTGTGCAAGGTATATAATATATTAATATATTGAATAATAAATAGCCCTCAAAACAAAGTTGAAAGTCAGCAAATTATTAGAGGTAAGAACAGCTGTTTCTCGGAATTGATGCTAAGGACCTGAATTAAATTTACTCTGGATAAGTTTGAGATTGAATTGAGAAATTTGGAAAGACTGTGTTGTATGGTTTTTATCGCTCAAAATCTATCAACTTTTCCTTATCCCTCTCTCCCTCAGCATTTCAAGTGTCATTCGACCTATGAGAGAGAACTGTTCTAGAGTTCGTTTTTTTCAACAAGGAAAATTCAATCAATTACTCCACGACTCTGGAATATGAGGAGAAAACTCATTTCTCTCGATTACATTCTTCTCCTCAAGCAGAGCTGTACATGTACTAACCACAAAGGGAGTGAAAGCACTTTCTTCTTTTCATGGATCATATGTGGCACATGTCTTACATGTGTGTGAGAGAGCGTTTTTGCAGGTTGAGGTATATCCTTTTTTCCATTAATGAAATCACATTTTATATATGTGAAATGTGAACCCATATAACACTTCTTGTTATAAATGTATCACAAGCCAACCAATTCTCAGATGACTCACTTGTTGACTAGGAGAAAGTTAGATGGGAACGTTGTTTTAGCAAGAATCCTACTGCGCACTTCAAGGAATATTGTGTATTCCCTGAAACTAGGAAATGGAAAAAAGGTTGGAATCAAGGGAGAGAGGAATAATGATTGTGAATCCTCTTCTCTTGATTTTGCATAAGCAATCATTCCCTCATCATTTTCATCATGATGCCCTTACGGTTTTAAATAGGGAAATAAAAGTATAGAAACAAGGGAAAGGGCGTAGGGCGTGTATATAAAACGTACCCAACTACCCAACTCGTGACTGATACTCTTTTCATGCATTTAGGTGCAAAATGTGGCTCAAAGACTAGTGGTATATTGAAGTTTTACGATATGTGTCAAACACTAAGCTCATGTTTCACACAAGTCAACTTTTACTAATCCACAGAGCTTAAATATACACACACGGTGAAACTCAATCTTGTATTATATTTCTTTTCAGTTGTATGATGACAATAGTCGAACTGCAGTAAGCCAACCGCAGTAACATATATGTAGAGAATGCGTGAGTAAAACTTGGGATCGCTAAAACAAGAGACTAAAAGTATTTTCATTATTTCTGCATCCTCCATCCCTCGTAACAAGTAATATGACGTAAACAAAGAGTCCTTCCTGAAATCACAATAATAATACAGTTAGGCTGGAGATGCACTGCTGCATACTGAAACAGACATTACGTCTTCAGACATAATGGTTATAGAAGGCATTCCACGAGCAGGCTTGAAAATGATGACCCTTTCCATCGAAGAAATAACAGTTAGAGTTGAAATAGACCAAGCTATTTACTTTATGACTCGATGATACAAACCGTTTTATGTCACTGGCTAAATACACTAATTGAATTTATGCTGGATTAAAAAGCTTTCTATAGGCAATAGAGTGGAATAGCAGGCACAGAATAATCGGACTGATTTGAAAGAACAAAAAGAAATTGTGAGTTACAAATTGCAGTACACTTTCACATGTAGTAGATAGCATGCTCACTCCATGTGTTAACCATACTAGAAGTAAGAAAAGAAACGAGGGAAAAAGTTGGCGTAGAGTAGGTATGAGTTTGTGGACAAGATTCCCTCCCGAGTTCTTCATTTCATGTAGGATACACACACTCCAATGCATATTTATAAATGTATTCCATTAGAAAATAATTTTTTGTTCGCAGGGTTCCCCGTGCATTTCTTTTGATACACTTTTCTCTCATATGTGTTTCTTCGAATAGAGACTAGAATGACGGGATCACAGTGGCAAATAACCACGGCACAGCTAGACACCCAACTTTTGCAAACAAAGTCAAAAGCCAGAATGGAAGAGAGAGAGAGAGAAATAGAAAGAAGCTTAACTACATCACACACTCACACATAATACAAGAGTAAGTAGTAGTTACACAAGAGGAGAATATTTTCACAGATTTTCCCTTTGTGTTTCACCCAGAGAGAGTTTATGGGACTTGGGGTTGTGATGGAATGTTGAGATTACTTTCATTGACGTTATTACGCTCACAAACTTTTTAATTGGCTTGCTCAACAATTTATGTGACTATTATCATCTAATAACAGCAGGACAAGGAGTGCTGCTCTTGATGCAGTTTTAGCGTGATTCGGAAGGAATAATTTTTCAACGAAAAGATTGTCAGAGATGAATGTTGCTCAATTGTAACACCGTTGTAGAACATTTCAGTGTTTTTTGTCGTGTATTCTCTTTTGCAACAAACTGATTTGGTAATTTTGGTATGTTGGATTTAGTTGAACGGTGTTATGGTCAAATGGGATCTAAATGTTGTTGTGCTTGGAATGTGTGGTGCAACAATTTTCTTTTGCACTTTATCATTTACACTTACCCTACTTTCTATAATGTGATGTATTTTAAAGACTGTTTTATTTATATATTTGCAGTGTCAATCCTTCATCTGTGCTCCATCTCGATTGATAGATACTATGCCATTTGCAAGCCACTCCAGTATCCATTGACGATGACGGCAATGACTGTTCGTATCATGCTGAGTAAGCAGTGATTTTTTTTTGTTTTTCTTGTATAACAATGACTACTCCCTGTCACTCACTTGTAGAGTGGGATAGTAGAGCTTGAAATCTAGAACTATTTTTTATAGCTCTATCCCATCTACACTTTGTAAATATAAGACTCAAACAGCTTTTAAAAGTCTAGGGATGTGCATGCATTTTTTAAGGCTTTTTTCTCCTAATGCAGCACATTTTACTGCGCTGCTGACATTTCCTTGCAGTTGACAGAATATCCTTTGATTTATGACATTTTGGCACATGTGTTGGACTGAAACAAGAAGAAAATACGACTCGACTTCCTTTTTTCTTTGCTGAGCGGGAAGAGAAAGAAAAGGGAAGAATGATGATGGTCGCGATGATGATGATGATGATGATGGTAAAAACTTGGGATTTCAGTTAGGTTAGACTTTTCTACAGAGAAAACAGGATTTATTCACGATCCTCCAGAGTGTGTGAGCTATTTCAAAATGAAAAATGTGCATATGCAATATATGAAATGTCAAGGATATAATAAATATGTGAGAGAAAGAGAGCTTGTGTGTTTGTGTGAAAAGTCTCTGTGTGAGGATATATGCTAGCAAATGTGTTTTTCTTCCCAGTATTTTTTTATATAAAAGTTGAGCATTGTTATCCCATTACAATAGACTCAACAGGTAGCGAACCAAGTAAAATTTTCTCAAGTAAGTTTCAACTGAGCAATGAGTGTTCCTCTCTTTTCACTCTTTTTCCAGAATTGCTTTATTATGTAGGGTGAAAAAGTGTCGAGAAATGAGTAATAATACTTGGAGTTGTTTCTCTGTCTCCTTCAAAGTCCCAAATTTTCACCCAGCATATGTGTTGCAATTGTTGGCAAAACATGGTAATAACTCAAGGGAAAGAATCTCTCAATTGGAAAGCGCTCTCCTTTATTCACTTCCCCACATTTCCACACCCTGTCGTCTCTTTCACCCCAAATGTAAATAGATCATTGTGACGTTTGTGTGAATGCGGATATAACACGTTGTTATTCGAGGAAGCTATGTTATCACTCGAACTTAATGAGTTTTCTCCAGTTGGCCAGAGGCAACTTTCACATGAGGATTTTCACAGGCTTCAACGGAAAATGTGCACCAGCCGCGTCACCACCATTACCACTTGTAAGTGTATATGATACAAAAAAGGAGAGAGAAGGATACTTATTAAGTTCATGAATTGATCCTGCTATACATATAAAGTGGGTGGTGGTGTGTGTGGTCGCTCTTACTTCACATCTTGTAGATCTGTCGTCCATTCCTTCCGTCCCTTTGCTAGGCGGATTTCCTAGAGAACATAGTGGCAACAGTCTACCATCATCATCATGACGACGGCGAAAAATACATCGCAATATGTAGCAACACCTTGTATTCCCCTTCACACACATTACATCACTCTCCTCAAGCATAAAAAAGGAGAGAGGAGAGGAAAAAATGTATGAAACTTGGCCTGCCATGCAACTCCCTATTTGGTTGATGATGATGACAATAATAATGGGAACACTTTTTCCCCGTAAGGAGTATGTACATTCTAGTCGTCACCACATTCACAACCTGCTTTCTCAACTAGTCCTTCATATAACAAAGGTCATGTGAAGAGCATAGGTTACACTTATCACACAAGTGGAAACACTTTCCTCTGGACTTTTTCCTCTTAAATGGACTTCCTCTTTGGATAAAAAAATGTATGCATGCATGACATGCATACAGAAAAAATATTGTATGTATGGAAAAGAGCAAGTGTATTTATCCTTACCCGTCTCGTTCTGGTCAAGCTATTTTCTTTTTTTGTCAAAACAGGAATTTACAAAAAAAGTTGATTTGGTTCACTAGCAGAGAGCAGGATATGGTGTACTTTTAAGTAACATTCGTCGTCCAACACTTTTTTTCAGAGTAAATAAATCCCCCAGTTCATCAGTTTGGGAAAGTTGGCTTTAGATGTGTGCTAGAGAGAGATAGTCAGAGTCATTTGAAAATTATCTGATGAGGAAAGAACCTACTTGCTTGATATTCCATCTCATCCTTTTTTATTCCATCCATTCCTATCCATTCGTTTATGGTACACTTATATGATGCTTACGTCCTCCTCCTCCTCATCATCGTGTGAACAGACCATTCTCGGATTTTGTACTATAACATCCCCTCCAAAACATGTTTGATATAGAGCACATTAAGGAGATGAGGACGGACGAGGGAAAAAGATAATAAAAAAGGGTGAGGATGTACTTATCCAGGATAGGAGGTAGGGTTACAACAAGGGAAAAAAGAACAATTGTGCCCTTGTAATAATGAAAAGAGAATATGTACTTGGGAGAAGCTGTTTGACCAACTTTTTAAAAAATAAATCACTAGAGCCATAAATTACTAGAGTTGTTGGTGCGCCTCTTCTCTAGTACTCCCACTACTCCTACTATTTATATTTACTGCCGTTTGGTTTACTTGCTAGGGTGAAAGTTGTAGAGTACGAGGGATAACTCTCTTTTCCTCTCTCGGTCTCGGCAAGCCGGATTTTTTTTACTACAGTAACTTTTTGCTAAGTACCTAACCACTTTATTCATAACATTGGAAAAGCAAAGGGAGAGAGGAAAATGCTATTGATATTGCATACAAGTTTAAAGCACTTTCAGGAACAGGGCTCTAGTAGAGGATTAGAATAAGCAGAAAAAGTCAAATCAATAACTAAATACGTAGGATATAATATTCAAGCATATTTAGTTTGGTGTAAGCAGCATCACATGTGTAGGTGTTTGTTTTATATTTTATGCAGCTAACTGGGAAAAACAAATGAACTGGTTGTCTTACAAAACGGCACTTCACAATTTATAGATACATATATATACTTTGCAACATATGAGGTCTCGGGTGTTCTCTTTGGGTGTGAGTGGTTGCACTCACATTTTGCATTTTGACGTGAAATTGATACTCTGGGAGTTGAACTCACGTCACGTCTCAACTTTCTTGGGGTCGTTCCACTTTAACACAGCTCCATTAGCTTCCACATTATAAAATTGTCGTGGTTGATGGAAGCCAACAATAACGATGTGTTTTGTTATAATAACTATAAATGTCTGTATCTCCCCATGCTGTCCCCAATTTAGTCAGTTGCGATCCTATTTTTTCAATTATTATTATGTAGATGTATACCCTCTCCAAAGGGAAGGTTAAGGAAGCTTCATTTTTATGGCATTTTTTTTCTTCCAGTCAAGTCCTCCTACCTCTAATCCCAACCTCGTTGCTCCTCTTTTTCCCTACTATGAAAGTTTTCCTCTCCAACTTGTCTCCAACAAGTAAGGGTGTGTGCTGTAGCGACAGTCACTAAATAATGTGATGGTCGTAGTAGGATGTGTGTATAGTCTCGTTATTTTTCCGCTTTTTATATAATATATGACATAAGTACTTGCTATTATGATAGAACTTGGACAGATTTTTATCTAGTCGGCTCCTTCACCTATACACGCACAATTCTATTCAATTGCGACTTGATTACCCCACCTATACAGAAAGGAGTAGATTTTTTCCTGTGATATATTAAGATAAAGTGGAATGGAGGAGCTCCTTAAAATGTTATTATTGCTGCAACTGTCATGATACTCCACTTGAGTTATATTATTTCTCCTCTTTTCTTGAGTCCTGCACAAGGGCATGATACTCCAAGTTGGAAAAATACAGAGAGAGAGACCAAAAGAAATAAAATTTCATCAGATTTTATTCTCAATTGCTCTTGCTCGCGTGAGTAAAGGAGCACATAAAAATGGGTAAAAACCAACTTTCAATTTCACTCTGAGCCCCACAAGTGATTCACAAATCGCTGGAGTTCAATGAAATATTTCCTCTTTTTGCCCTCTTGCTCTTTTTCCCCAGACCACTTTAATCGATGGACTTATGGGCAAGTGGGCAAGGAATGGGGTTCTCTAATCGAATTAAATTTACCACTGAAACCCCAACAAGAAAGAAAGGAAGCCGAGGTATACACAAGAGTTGAGGGAAAGTCGTAGTATTAAAGGGATGTACACAAACACACATGCCATTATACCCCTGACTCTTTTGCCCCGTTAATGTGCACATGTGCATGGGAGTAATATCTGTTGCCAATATATACTCCCTGATAACCACCAAACATCCATAAAATTTTAATTTGTTTTCAACAAGGCTGAATTATTCAATTCGTTGGGGCTATATAAAAAGCAAGAACATATCAAATGACAGTTTTCCTTCCTAGTTGTGAAAGTGAACGGCAAGGTAAGAATTTCTAACGAGAAGTGTTCCTTCTTTGAGAGTGAAAATCCGTACATTATTGAACTCAAAGATTGTATGAAGAATGAGCTACGCGGAAGCCCAGTAAGTTTCCTCACTCAGTTCACATGTTGAGTATGAATGTAAAAGATTCTTATGAAGTCAGATGCAGATGGGAGGGGAGGATAATGTACAAAGCTAGTTATTCTTGAGGAAGCTCTACTCTCAGCGGCAATTTCCTGGGGAGCTCTAAAGTCAGCAATAAAATTGAAAGTGAGAAAAGAGGTAAACAATCGGGTAATGTGGCTCCACCCTCATTTAATAAACTCTGTAATTTCCTCTCTTCTATCAAAATTCAACACTCGAACACTCACTTTTCTCTACACCTTTCAACTTTTTGCATTCTTGTGGGGATATTGCAAGAGCCCAAATGAATTGTCACTTGCATACGAGCGAGACTAGAAAAAATAAGAAATAAGCCAGATAGGAGAAGCCGGAGAAATCTATGGAACAAGTCATACTACACTTCATCCTTGATTGAGCCGGCAAAAAATGTGCTCGTGTACAAGTCCATCATAATGTCTATAATAAAGATAGCAGGGCCCATCACTTCATCCCTGGTTAAAGTACATAAAGTTAGAAAAGTATGTGAATAGCTCGATCAATAAAGACGACAACAAAGACAGGAGAGTAGAGTAGCATTGATTGTGGCGATGGGGCTACACTCCTTCTTTCCCTCTTTCCGTCTGTCTCTTTTATTTATGGAGAAAATAAGAAAAAAGAGAAGGAATATGGTTTATAGACGTCTTGCATCCAAGACTGCATTGAAAAACCTAACATGCACTATCGTGCCATTAGCACGAGTATATTTTCTATTACATTTTAATGGAACGACTCAATAGTAACATGTTAAGGAGAAAGGGGGAAGAGGAAAAATTAAGGAGACAGGGAAGGTTTCTTCAGTCTTTCAAGTTCAATTTTTTCCCTTACATTCATTCATCGTCTGGATCCATAGCTCATAGACTAGTTTAAAAATCTTCGGTGTATAAGAAAAGGGAAAAAAATCAAATGTATTTCTCATCCCAGTATTTTCCTACGTGGATAACCTTCCCAGACGCGGTTCTACTCTAAAAAACATATGTGGTCTAGATATAACACTCGTATTTGCCAAGGTGGTTTTATTTTCATCAATCCATCACCAGATAAATTATCTGGATGGCATGCCAGCTCTCCATTTTTAGTCGATTTTCAAGGAGACGAGATGAAAGCTGGAAGACGTTCGGTTGCTGGTCGAAGGAAAAAAAATTCTGGTTACTTTTTCATATCTACACCGCTTCCTTTCCCACCACCAACATATATACACTAGTATTATAAAGCAACAACAAAACAAAATAAATATTGTTTTTTGTCTCAAAACTACAGCAAAGAGGAGTGTGAAAAAAACATGGCAAATCTACAGGCCTGGTGACTTGTACAATATGCAAACGAGTAGAAAGCGTTTGCATGTTGCAGGCATCATGCACTCCCCATTTTCCAAACAAGGGAATGAAATTTTCACGAAATGTAAGAAAAAAAGGCAAAGCGCGTGTGGATACCGGGTGTGTATATGTATGATTGGAGGGAAATGAGAAATTTGTGTCTTTTCCTTCGTCTTGACCTTCTTTCTTTCCCTCCCTTCCTCTGTAATTTCATTGTATTTGGATTAGTATGCGTAGTCTAATATGGAACAGACTTGTGTGTGTGTGTGTGTGTGTGCAAGTGTGTATATTAGGTGAATGTGTAAAATGGTGATTAGAAGTTTCCATGACTGTGGCTTCCGACTAGAAGTGGTATGGTATGTGTCTGCAGTCCATTATATTTATAGCCATTCATACTGTCATTATCATCGCTGGGCCATGAAGACCTTAGCATACTTTCCTGTTTCCGCTAAGCCCCTCCAACATTTCACTTAATATTATCCAGCCGAAAAAAATCTCGTGTAAGAAGTAAGAAGGATATACATGTATAACATATTGTGTGCAAGTTCCATAGTTATATATACATATATCCTTCACACAAATAGCCATTTTCCTAGTCGAAATTAATAAATCAACAATGGATGAGTGGTGCAGAAGCAGAGAGTGGTGTCGTGTAGGCTGGGATAATAGGAATGTGAGCTGTAGTAGTAATTTCACTATTTCTGGTGCAGTCGTATCGTCACCCAGTTGGATTTCTCATGGTTCAAAACTCCCCAAATTGAACACACACATACACACACAATCTCACGGTGTATTATGATGCTGTATAATAGGTATTTTTTTTCCCTCCAACATGACTACAACCTCGAATACATGCATTTCTCCTATTATTATCCCGAAAAGGCATTGGAGTGCATGTAAATGACGTATGGAACAGTGCATGATGTGGTTTTTATTAATGGCTCAATTGTAAAGCGGGGGAAAAAGTTTAATGAGAGGATGGAAAAGGGTAGCGTATTCTTGAGGTCGTATCAGCCATTCTGAATATATAACACAGGGCTGCTAAAGATAGAGAAAGGGAAATTAGTAAATGTGTGTATCAAAGTTCCACTTTGAATGTACACACAAGTCTAGTTATCTAGAGAGAAATGAACTTGATGTGAAATGATTTCGGTGGTAATAATCATTATTATTTCTCCATTCATTCGTCCTTCTCATCACGATCTGTGTAATTGTAGGCATTTAGTGAGAATGTGTATGCACAAGTAGAGAGGTAGGATTATGCGGTTAAGTCATAGTCATGAGGGAAGA
This sequence comes from Sinodicranocentrus sp. ZH6, assembly GCA_027743935.1. Taxonomy (NCBI): domain Eukaryota; kingdom Metazoa; phylum Arthropoda; class Collembola; order Entomobryomorpha; family Entomobryidae; genus Sinodicranocentrus; species Sinodicranocentrus sp. ZH6. The sequence goes on from JAHZNA010002005.1 coordinate 10,595, forward strand.
GAGGAAGGAAATCATCATAAAAGAGCACTCCATATATGCTTCGTTCCAACATTAACATACATGTATGACTTGTATCAACGCTATAGCTATGCTATAATAAGATATATGTATGTAGCTCTATAATAGAAAAAAATTCTGATCGCAACCTACTTCTTATTGTTTTTCTCGGCCAAGACTCTTCATTGCAACATTTTGCCATTTCAGGAAATGGTTATTAGCATAGCATACTCACATGGAAAAAAGGGAAATTGTTGTTTCATTCATGATTCATACCAAATTGATTGATCGCGTCGAGGTTAGTAAAGAAATGCGCTTGTTAAACTAGACATATTTAGGAAAAAGGGGGGAGGAAACGTAGTTGACAGGAAGTTTTTAAAGAAAATAAAACTTACATTGCATTGCGGAATGATTTCTAGCAATAGCTTTTCCATCCAATATCCAGTAAGGGCACACGGGACAATGTTTTTTTCCATTCTTTTTCTCCAATTGATTGGATAGGAATGAGAAAAGTAAGTGAATAGTTGGATGAATTAATGTTCAAATATGGTTTCCTCTGGAAAACCAATAATAATCCTTAAATACTCATTTCCTTAAATGTTAGGATCAATCGGCAGAGATAAGTTGATTAGGTGGTAGGTTGAGATATTTTTAGGGTTTGCGGTAACAACTTGATATTTCTTTATCTTTTAAATCTCCTTGTACGCTGTCCCCTGCCCTGTAATGGTTGAGCTGGTCTAGATAATGATTCGAGTTGACAGCGTAAGTAAAAAATCCAAAATACCTCGAGAGTAAGTATTTACAGTTGAGGAATTTAAACTGTTAGTTATGCAAACTGACAGTGATTGTATAGCGAGGAGAATTGAATTGAAAAGGATCTCGAATCCAACTTCAGATTAGCTATTGTAAGTGTTATAAATTGAAATGTATATATGTACGTTTACTCCATTTTTTCCCGTTTAGCTGGAAAAGTAAAACGCTAAATAAATAAAAAACCTGAGGGGGCAAATGTCTCAAGTAGGTATTTGATTTCTTACTACTGGGGAAAGTCGAAAGTAATCATGTTGCAAAGCGAACGCTGGAGTGAAAATAGTAGGAAATTCTCAAAATACCCCAGGAATAGTATATGAGATGGAAGAATGGACTCTTTTTTTACTTATTCAACTATCACAAACGAGCTCTGTGTGAGTGACTGACGTTGAGTAAATATTTCCTTTAAAAAATTCCCTTTTCATGTGAACATAACAATGTCATACATGACTAAATAAATTAGAGATTTCCTCCATCAATTTGACTGCTGCGGAGAATATTTAGCTAGATTTCGGATTATCCATATAAAATCAAGCTAACTCAAGATATTCCTTTCATTCTGCTATTCCCCTTTAACGAGATTGTAAATAGTTTTAGTACCATCTGGAACTAGAGAATAAAGGTAGGAAAGGAAATGATGACAAGTAACTCCACCATATGTACGAGTTTCAATATGCACCCACTCGTGAAACCAAATTGCCTGGGAATAATTTAAGGGATGAACGGATGGACACGGTGGGCTTGCTTTTATCCAAAGATGCTTGGCAGAATGAACACGAGTGAAATCATTATCGTCAACATGATATCCCCGTCAACGAGATAATCACAAAACTTTCAACTTTTCGTATTAGTACTTACCTATATATATGAGATTTCTGAATGTGAATTTTCTATTTCATAGGAAGCATACCTTTAGGAATATTTCACTAACCAACCACAATTTCTATTTTTTCCTTGTCTCTCAGAAAAACAAAATCTCCAGACTACAAAAGCAAATCAGAATTTTGTCGATTCCTATCATTCTCTCTATATTTGGAGCAACTCAACGAGAAACCTTTTCCTTGTAACCTAAAAAGCAAACTTTTTTCCGCAATATGTCATAATATCTTTTCTTTAAAGAAAATAAACTCCTTTTCCCCTTCTTCCGACTTCTGTCAGCTTTTCATTTTTTATATTTGTCTTCAAAAAAGTGAATGCTGACGCTTGGAGTATTAAAAAAAGGAACAAATATCATTCTAAAAAATCCTTCGAGTTGTTATTATCATCATCATCCTCCAACTTTGCACTCATCCTCTCCGCCATTCCTATGTCTTATAAGAAAGTAGTGAAGTGAGAGAAAACCCGAGATAGCTCTTTCTCTCATTCCCATTCTACACACTTACAACATAGCTAATCATCTTTACCTTTCAAAGCAGAAATCTGCCTAAAGGCAACCTTATACATACAATGTTGTGCTATGTCTCTCCGTCATATTGCATTGTCATCTGTTTTTTACTCATAGTGTAACATTCGCTGGATTTTCAGTTATATGATAAGCCAAGCCTCTGGATAGGAAAGCTTGTTGAGTGGTTGGTGAAGATGGTGGTATGTTTAGGGCCATTTTTTTCGCTCTCTTGTATTTCTTGTTTCCAGTGCTCTCATCTTCTTTCAGGTAGGTCCTTAAGTTGAGTACAAAAAATGGAGGAAACAATTTCATGCCATGCTTTTGCATATATTTAGGAGGAGGATGTAGTACATATTTTGATGTGTCGTCTGTCTATCCCTTGCTCACTTTTCCACGGTCCGGGAAATATGAATATTCAAATTTTGAGCCGCACTCTGGATTACCGCTGAAGTGTTTGTGTACGAGGTATTGTGGGAAAATGACAGAGTGAAGGAAACCGATTGACATGCATAGAGTTCAGCTAAAAACACATACTAGAAATGTGAAGATGTCAAAACACTTGAAAACTTTCCTTTGGATTTTTTGCCTGAATCCTTTCTCTCTCTCTCTCCCTTGTGGGGTGACAGGGATGGATGAGATGAGTCTAATTTTTGGGGATGTGTTTCAAAATGGATATTACTTACACATACTCCTTGTGACATTTCCCGTTGCTCGAGTGTCTTTCCAAGGCAGTCTTCTTTTGTGATAGTCGAGCAAAGGGAGAGATGAAGGAAGGAAGAATAAACTTCTTTTCAATGAAAGCCTCTCACAACATGTTAGGATATATTGCGTTTTTTTCCATTCATATATTATACATTGGATGTCGTGTCTTCGAAAGGAGAGAGGAAGCTCTGTCTTATTGTGAGAGTGTGGTTTAAGCGAATATCAGTAATGTTGGTACCTACCCACTTTAAAAATCATTTATGCAAATTTCCAAGCTGAATATCTCCCAAGATGTGATTTTCATCTTGGTTGAATAAACCTTTTCTAGTGGATGTGCCTAAGAGGCTCAATTCAAGAGATGAGTGGAGTAAAACCCATGAAAAATATTTGATTCGCCAATAATGTCAAATCCACGCGTACTCTACTGCCTTACCAAGGACGAGCATGACGAAAAAATTCATTTATAGCTATGTCTTATAATACAGACAGAACAAAAAAGGACAAACTCTAATATTCCATGATTCTTTCTGTCTTGAATAGATTTTATTAATGCGCGTAGTTTTTCCCCTTCTTGAACATCCAAAGCGTAAAATAGAAAAAAATAGTGAATGTCGCTATAGGAAAAGCTGCTTTTTCTACTCTTCCTGCATTTCCCCTCCATTTTCATACATGTATTCATGTGTTGACCTAAAGAGCTGTAAAAATATTGACTTTTAGCTGAGAGGAGAGAAAGTGGGAAATGTGTATGAGCTCAATCATGGATTTTCTCGTTTTCTGTTTCAGCTGGCGTGTGGATTTTACCCGGATTTGTTTCGTTTCTGCCGATATTTGGAGGATTCTATGCTACCAAAGAAAGTCTTGAAAAAAAGAACGTGGTAAGAGAAAAAAACCAAGGGATATATAGTTTTTTCTTGGCTTGTATTGAATTTTTTTCTATTGCTTTCTCCAAAGTATTCCTTTTGTGATATTGTACATCTATCAAAGTGTTAGTTTATGTGTTTGTAAGCTCTACAAGGGTGGTAATATATGCCGCCTTGATCAGCAAGTGTTCTTCTCGCTTTTTTCATCTTTTCCTTTCCAAAGATTGAGGTAAACTTTTAGGAGAAAAAGTAATCATGGATCTTGTACACCGATTGTGAAAAAGAATCCGAGGACATCGGAATGCATTACACTTTCTAATGTAAAGTGAAATCCCGTCGGTTGGCAATATATTTTCTTTTTCTTTTATCGTTATTGTTATTTTTATTATTTTACTTTTCTCTCCAGGATCAAGTGTAAAAATGAGGTGTGAAGTGAAAGTAGAAAATGTAACAGGGATTCTTTGTAATGTAAAAAAAGCTCAGCTGTTCTTTTTATGATGAAAATGTAGTTTTTAGGTAAAGAGGCACAAAGTGAAATGTGCCTGTTTCAAGAAATATAAATCCTCATTGTACTTTGTAGGAGATAGTTAAACCTCACTTCCTAGAGGCAAAAGGGATTGTATACATTTCAATTAAATTTCAATTCAAACAAGTACATTGTAATATGCATTGGGTTTTAGAATGACTGACACGGCAATGAATCCCTAAAATAAATAGACTAACAATTAACAATAGCCAAGCTTTTGACAAGCACTCTTCTCAAAATTGAGTGACTATGGATTTATTCCAAGACAAAAAAGTGCTCATAGCAAGCAATTTCCAATTCCCAAAATAACCTTAAGCTCGTTTGAAGAATGTAAAGGAAAGTAATAAAATCCCAAGTATTCCTGGATTTCTACATTACTGACACATTTTATACATTTGGGCCAGCTGAAAAAAATCTTTTATACCATTCCCATCCAGTCTTTTTAGCTTCCTTCAAGAGAAGATTATGTAGAAGTGCAATAAAAGGATTGAAAATATATCCCATTTGGTTTTGGCACGAGATTAGCGGAAGGGAAATCATGGGCTTGGTTGGCACTAGTGTACCAGAATGGGAATAATGGAAACGGGCTACTTATTGCGTTGGGACACCTGTTTTCCTCAGACATGAGGTGCATAGTTATCAGGGAGTTTATTTACAGCAAAAGGGAGCTCATACCTTGGGTTGGTTAAAGAGGTGGTTTTAATACAGTCACACAAGTGTACCACACCAACCGACTATTAAATAGATCCTTTCCCTTCTCCTTTTGGTTAGCAGATAGTTTAGCAAGCTTTCACTCATTCTCATTCTCGGTATCAGCATATACTTGATCAAGATTCTGGAAGTTTGTTATGTTAGATAATGGAAGTATATAAATCGATGTGGAGAAATCAACTGAAAAATATACTACTCCATCTAGGTTATTAAGTTTAGTCACAAAGGCGGTAAAGGTAACACCTGCACTTGGCAACTTAGGCTATAGCGTATGCTCTACTTTGTGGATTATTATTATACTCCTTGCAATTCTTGGGAAACATGAGTACACTACGTTTTAATGAATATCTTATCAAAAAACAGTTTGCACAACTTTCCAGACACGTATGCATTGCCCACATCTAAAGAAAAAAATGTTATGTACATACACGTAGCACCCCTCAGCCATTTTTTCATTCTTTTAACAAGCAAGCATTGTAAATGTTTTCTTTTCTCTGTGGGAATATCCCTGCATAACACAATATTCACGTTTTGTAATAATGCATAAATGTTACATGTCAAAAGTTTTAGAAATTGTTTGCAAGAAAGTGCTACAGCCTTCAATTAGTAGGAAAAGTTGTAAAATATACGTGTCATGTACACTTTTATAAAGTTATGCCAAGTGTGTGCAGTAGAAAATGGTGGTGTGGTGGGCTGGTTTTTTTTAAATATTTTTTTTAGCGTTGGCGAGGTACAATGCATAAGAAAATATGGATGAATCTAAATTTTTCATGTTTCCTTTCTTATCATGTGCTCTTTTAATTTCTTCGCTTTTCCCTGCTCCTTCCATTTTTGGTCACGAACTACACTTCCGACCCTGGGCTGGGTGAAACTTTATATTTTTGGAATGATTCTCGTGTTTTCCACTCAACGAACTAACCTATTTTTTCTTTTCTTGGAATAGACACTCAATTTGGAGTCGAATCAGTGTACTTTTGAAGTAAATGTGACGTATGCTGTTATTTCTTCAACTATTTCATTTTGGCTCCCTGTCTTCGTCATGATCATCACTTACTGGAGAATTTATGCAGAGGCTACTAAACAAGAACAACATGTGTACAGGTAAGGATGATTTTTTAATCTTTTGATTATCATTTATTATATAGCTATCTAAATAATAAGCATAAAGGGGAATGCCATTTTAATAACTAAAATACACATGTTTCATAAACATTCATGGAGTTATTGCTGTTAAAGAAAAATCAACCGTGACCTTGGATGTTATTGGTGGTTACAAATCAGCGAAGAGAAAAATCCTGTCGATAATTCTCACTCTCCATATTCCATTTGCTTCAATGACAACCTTGATGTTATCGAATGAGGAGTAATTCCTAAAGGAAAAGGAAAGATTTGTCGTATAAAATGAAAGCAAAAATTTTCATCAAGCAACGCGTCCTTTGGGTGATCATCCTCTTTCTCATCATGACGATGATTTGAAAGTAGCTTCAAATGAGAATGATGATGCTGTTATGGTGGGTTACTATATGAGTATTTGTCAGACTGTCTTTGCAAAGGCTCAGAGAGTTGATACACTTGATGTGAATTAAGATTATGTAAATTGGAAACAAGAGACCGCACATGTACAGAGCTTTGCGTAGAGTGGGAGAGAAAGACATGACGAGAGAAATGGGAAAAATTGCATTTGCTCATGTTCATGGGCTTTCTCGAGAAATAGAATTATTAGTGATGAGATTAGGAGATCTCTCCGTTGGACTTTGTCAGTGCCACATGCTCTCTCGTCCTTGTCGGTAATTCCTCCAGCGTCTACACATCCTTCTCTGGAGACGAAACGCAAAAGGATGGAATAGTGGAGATGAGGAACTTTACCATTTCTCTACGCCCTTTTCCATCATGCTAGCGGGAGGTTTTCTCTAGAAAAAAATATTATTGTGTTATTCTGGTGGAGAAACTTCAGAAGAGGAAAGAGGTCTTATTTGATGTTCATTGTTTTTGGCCTTTATTCATATTTTTGTTTTGTGCTCGAGCAAAATCACCCAATTCAAAGTTATGTTGCACGCTTTGTGCTACTGAAATTCCTTGAGATTACTTGTTAAACGGGAAGGTCATTTAGGTTCTAATGCAATTCTTCTATTATTCCATTCTCCTCTCAATGTACTACAACCCGGAACAATAGGATAATTAGCGTTGAAACAAAAGCTTCTCGTTGCTCAATCCCACTTCACCTTGCACATTTTACCTTGAGCATTCCACTCCTTGAATATTTTAAATGCTTCTTTCGCCTCCGCCCAGAAAATAGAACGCAAAATAAAAACATTTTTTTCTTTCTCCAGTTGAAAAAAGTAATGGAATTGGGGGTAATCAAACTACTGATTAAATAATCAAATTTTCCATTCCCCCATCTTTTCCTAATGATGGCGTATACCTATCCACGTAAATATCTTATACTAGACGGCCAAATTGGGGCATTATGCCCCAACAGTTCTAGACATAAAAATTGTCTGAAACGCATTTACCTAAAATGCATAACTCACACAATGCATCATAGTATGGAGAAAAATGCAAGATTTGGATGCCGGTTGGCAAAAGGTGAAAGGCGAAGAGAGAATATGTGTACATAAATATTTTGTTATCAGGTGTACTCTACAATGGTAATAGATTGACATATTCACATGCAATCCACTATAACTCACACAATGCATCATAGTATGGAGAAAATTCAAGATTTGGATGCCGGTTGGCAAAAGGTGAAAGGCGAAGGTGTACATAAATATTTTGTTATCAGGTGTACTCTACCATGGTAATTGATCGACATATTCACATGCAATCCACTATCCACTTTATACATGCTCGGTTGGACTAATCCCAAGATTGACAAATTTGTCTTCATTATGAGGTTTGGTAACATCCGAAAAATCTTACCCCAGGGCGATGGGGTAGCCGTTTAGTACCCCACCCATAAAGTGTCATGTGTAAAATCGACCTGAAAATGCGATTTCTGGACGTTTCTGGAAAACTACACCTTCAATATTTCGGGGAGTGGGGGGTCATCGGTTACCCCCCTTGGGTTAACATTATTGAACTCATGAGATGTTGCTAAACCTATTTATGGAAAAAAATCATGCCCCGTACTAAGCAATATCCAACCTTGCATACTCAACCACCTACCGGGTACATCTTGTTCTTATATATATGATGTACCTACCTCAAGCTTTTATTATATACGATGTTCCACATATATAGTCGTTAAATACAGTGGCTTTCAGGTATATCCTTCAGGTTATTAAGTTTCGCAGAATATATTCGAAGAATCTTACTAGTTTTTGTCTGTATTCAAAGATTCAACGACATTTGAGGAAAACATTTTTTATTATGTGTCAAGCTTTCGGCAT
>JAHZNA010002006.1:0-42321 GCA_027743935.1 Sinodicranocentrus sp. ZH6
AGACGTTCATTACCTCGCTCCAAGGATCGCTTGTCGGTTACCTCATTAAATTGCGCCACACAACATGAATCTCAACTCAATCCGTTCCGGTGTCATTTAGTTTTTTTTCCTTATTCCGTAATATATTTTACTCATGTAATAAAACAGTCCACCTATCCATCCAATGCTCAACTCTTATTGCGTAAAGTTTCTAGGATTCTTTTAGTTCAACTTAAGTTTGGTAGATGGCACTTTCATGTACATAGCTAAAGTGTTGGTGTGATTATGATTGATGAGTTTTCCTTTTCTCAAAAAGGTCAGGTCAGACTTTTCCGTATTTTACCAGGTGAATACTGGCGATATTTCGTGTTTTCTTTATTCAGGTGAGATTACGTGAGATGTTTGGTAGTAAATGATGCGGTAAAAATCTAATGTGTATTGCATAGCGCATATAACTTTACGTTTTACACACACAATGCCACCCTGAAGAAGTTGCATTTAAAACCAGTATAACGCGTATAACATACCAAAAGTAACTAAAATTTCTGATGTACGCAAATGTCGTAATACGTTTATGCAGATGTTCAAGTGCTCATTTAAATATCCCAGGATTTCGCCAAAACAATTGCGTAACATTTTCAGAGGTGATGAAAGACAAGCTCCGTTCCCATCCATCCGAGTTTCGTAATATAACTCAAAGTCGCACATCACGCCAATTACCGAAAACCCTCTCCTGTACATCATATTAATCCGTCATTAGTCAGTCTACCCAGATCAATTAATCATTCAGAAAAAAAATCCCACTAATCCTTTGAATTCGAAATGATTTGTCATGCAAAATTAGGCCCACAACACAAATACAATCCAAAACGAAAAAGGAAGAGCATGAGAGAGTGCGGTTAGGTATGGTGGTGCTAAACCTCACAACAACCACATTTCAGCTTTTCCCAAGAACCGGAAAAGACAAGCTTAATTTGTCTTTAAGGAAATGGATGAGTAAACTTGATATATTGAATCACTAAAATCGTCTCTATCACAAAATTCCTTTTCTCGCTCTCTCTCTCTCTCTCAACAAATATTCCTCAAGTCTTAAACACGCATAACGTAGCTTTGAATCTCAAAGTGGTTCTCCTTGGAAGCCCTCTGGCTCTATGCTTGCCCTTTTACCGACAAAATTCCCCGAGAAATGTTACACATATATATCCACTAGTCAAGTTGATTAATGTATGACAAGGCATTTATGTAAAACCTTTCGCTGTGCTTGCATTTGTAAAACTCGCTTCTCCTCTCTCGCTCTCCCTCAATTTTCTCTCTCGCCAACTAGCTAGACCACCATCTCTGAAGCTGTTGTGCGGCAAGAATATAAATCATTAGGGCTAATCCTCATGTACAGAGATTAGAGACGGATGGATCCTATTCATATCGACATTGCAATTTTCCACGAAACTCTCGTCGCTCGCAGCAGGCAGGCAGGTTTTGGAAACTAACCCTTGGACTCATCTTCCAAGGCACACTTGAAGCAAAAACTTTCTTCGTCTAAAGTGCTTTTTCGCTCTCTCTCTACTTCACCGTTGTGTTTCCTCCAAACCCGGCTAGTCAGCACTTGGTTTATAGGACGCAAGGACGCTTTCTTCTCATCCCGTCTTGAAAATGCTAGGCATTCAAACCAAATACCACACTCCTTTTGAGAGCATCGCATCAATGCCAGCACACACAGACGTCTCTATAACTTTCTCAACAGCTGGCTCACTGATTTCAAATGAATCGCTTTATTGATATTGACGGAACATCATCATAATCATCTTTCTCTCTCTCTCTCTTGCTTTCACTCGACTGCATGATGAAAAGGAACGAAATTATTATTACAAGAGGCGTACATTGTGTAAAAAGATGTGATAGAAGGCAATGTGCTCACAGACTGCTAATAATATCACTTGAATCAGTCCGATCTTGTAAGTCTCTTATTACGCACACTTGAGAATCCTCCTTTTAAAGAAAATGATGAATTCACAGAGAGAGAGATCGTTACCGACTGATCACCTTACTACATAAACCAGCCTGTGATGTCGTCTTTGAGAAATTACTCACTCGTGTGACTGATTTATTAAGGAAATTCCTTCCGTTTAAGCTACACATTGAAAAGGGGACCGATGATGAAAACCAACGTTGATAGATTTTATCCTACGCATTTCTCAAGTCTGTGAAAGCTCCTCGAGTTTCACTACTCGATGCTTTTAATCCTCTTCCTTCGCAAGAAAAGGGTGGAGGGAGAAAATTGAGGAAGCTAAAAGCTTGATGTGGTGTTCCTCTTTTCTTCCTCTTGTGTGCAACCTCTTCCCTTTGATTTCAGTATTTAAGGTACATAAAACGGTCTTAAATTTCAGAGTGCGATGACACGTTGACGAAACGTGTGTATACGCAAGATGGAATTAATTGTAAAGGAAGGAAGATGAAACGAGCCGTGGTAAGCTTCGGTAATATTTTAGGTTGGGTTTCCTCGAGGAAACTTCTTTTCTTGTCTTTTTGGCTTGGGGTATGAAATCTTGTTTAAAGACGCGTTGAAACCGAAAACCGCATCAGGAGGGTCTGATTTGGTTAGCTTCAACTGCGATTTGAGAATTTGTGGGAATTTCGCATGTTACTATTTCTTATAGATGGGATTGTTGCAATACAGTTTCGTATGTTATAGAAGGAAAGCATCTTTATTATAAAAATGTAGCAAGATTTATAGCAAAATTCAAACGGGTTCGAAAGCTAAATTAGATGCACTCAACGTCATGTAGTAAAGCATAACAGGTTTTTTTGTTACAAAATATCCCTACAGCTGAAATAAAATGCCAATAAAAATGTGTAATGAGCTCTGATATGAATAGAATGCACTGGATAGAATCTAAACTATTTCTAGACTCACTTAAATAATGTTAACTTTACTAACATCAGCGAGTCAATAAAGCCGACTAAAGACAAAACCATTTCAACCCCAATCCACCAAAAACCCCACCATACAATAATTTATAATAACTACAAAATATAATGAATCCCGTATACCACGGTGCGTATCTTATCATCACCCCGAAAAGCACCTTTATGTATTTCTCCTTCTCGAAGAACATAATCAAGAGACTGTGTAGCCACTACCACATCTTCATACAATGAACTCCTTTCCTTCCTGAAACCCTATTCAGCGAAAACAATACAGACTTGTGTAATTGCACTTTCCCTTGATTTTCCCTTTTATGTATATCGCAGACAGCACAAAAACAGCAATCTCAAGAGATCCCAAAAACTCGCATTGTGTTGTACTTCCTTTAAAACCCGACGCAGCAAAAACATCATAAAACATGCCAAAAACATATGCAATAATCATCTCTTGAACGAGGAATAATAAAACCAGAGGATATACTCTATATATAAATTGGATTTTCAGAGAAACGTCTAAACTTATGGTGCGGTAGAAGTAGTAAACACAATGTCGGGTAATAATCTACAAGAACACAGCATCATAATAATCGTAATCTGGATAATATTTTCTTCTTCTGCCTCTGGGCTCTTGAGATTTTCCTGCTCGCGTCAGGAGTGAAAACGTCGTTGTGGCAGTTGCAGGCAACAGCTCCTGTCGACATTAAATGCGGTTGCTCTCTTGCTTTACACAATTCCTCTCATTTTCTCAAATCTCAAAACCACACAGTCTCAAAGGAAAAGTCTAATTTCGTTTACTCAAAAGTCGGCTTCGTTATTTAAGATTATGTGATATTTGTTAGTCCATTTGCTGATGACAATATCTAATTACCACAGGGTAGAATTTTCATTCTAAAAAATATCGTATCACCTCTGCATTTCCTTTCTAGTTTCAGATTTTTTTCCACAAAACTGTTTCTAAAAGCCCTTTCCAAATTACTTCACATCTGCTCTTCCTTCCACCCACCTTCCTTAACACTCAACAATGTCTCAACAAAAGACCGACCCTCAAATTCCCTGGAGCTCAGGTCCTCGAAGACTCATACCTTCCCTATCACCCACAACGAGTTCCCGTAATCATCAGCGAAAAGCAGTAAAACCCAGAGTAAAACTGAGCAAAATATTGAGAACAATCATACATAACAGGAATGTGGGTAGAGAGAAATTCCCTTGAGGGAAAGAAAAGGAAAAGAGGAAGAACACAACTCTCTCTCTCAAATGGACTCTCACAATCAAACATTTCAAAATGTCTCGTAAAATAATGTGCAATCAACCACTCCTTGTTTTCTTCTCATCATCATCGTGTTTCCTCATCTTTCCCTCTTTTGTTCGTACAAGAACCCTCTGGACATTTGAAAGCAGTGAGAGAGAAACTCAAATTTGCATATGTACATAAAACACTTGACGTGAGTCTATACACTGTCCGGGGAGTATACTTACGATAGAGAAAATGATGGACGGTGGTGGCTTACACTTTCTCTAATCAGCAGCTGCACATCCTCCCGCTTCTTCATTAACTCTCTAATACATACATGTCCATCTCGGAGGAAAAGGGGAAAAGAGACTCTGCCTGTCTTCATGACCATCTTGTTCGTTCGTGTGCTTCGATCCAAACCTTTTTTTACATCCTCTCCGTCCACCCTCCACAATTGAAGATGTGAGTGTACAGAATCAAATTTGAATCTTTAATTCCTCGTCCTTGTGCACACATCATACTACGCATCACGGTTGAACGAGATAATTCGATCAATACACGTACGGATCCCACATATAGCTTTTCTTGTCCAGCTTTTATGTAATCCTTTGGAAAATCTCAGAGAGAAAAGGGGAGAGATCCCTCACGGCTTGACCATACACACACATAATATTCCCTCCGTTCTTCTCTATCGACCTTTGAAATTTTTTTTTGCCAACCACTTTATTTTTTATTTTTTCCACAGAAAACTGGTTTTGAGGAGGATAGGGGACGAGGGATCTTGCAATAACATTTCTGTTCACATCACACATTGTGTGCGATATGTAAATTTTTCGAGTGTCCGTTTACTGTCCGGCGCTCTCAACGTCGAGCTTCGTATTGGCCAGTGTCCAGTAGCGGAAAGTCGGGAGGAAATGTACACACGGACCAATAATAACACTCAGGGCCAACGCTTCCAAGGATCACCATCATGAATTTTCACTTTATTTTTTGCACGTACACGTGTGTTCATGGAAGGATGACCACAGAGATGTGTGGAAGCTCCGTGATCACTCGGCCGTTGGATCGTGTACCGTGTGCAAACTTTCACTGGTCAGTATCGTGGCAGCTCTCCTGCTAAATATATGTATGCAAGTTGAAAAAAAAAATTTTGAGGATTTTTTTTTCCAAACGATATACACGCAGAAAAAAAAGAACAGAGAATTTTTTGTGTCTTTTTTTCAGTACAACACACAGCGATATGATGATGCTCGCTCGATGAGAGCTGAAGAAAAACTGCAGGGAATAGGTGCAACGATTCGTTGGGAAAAAGCTGTGTTGGTGAGAGAGGAGAAAAAGAGTGAAAAAGAGGGAAAAAGAGTGAGAGAAAAAGAGATAGCTCAGATATACCGCTTTATATACCGCTTTATATCCCATATTATATACTTTTTCTCAAGAGGGGGAATATTTTTTGGTGAGCTGTGGAGAGGAGGGGAGAAAGTTTGGTGAAGAAATTGTAAATCGTAAAAAATGGCATGCGTATAAGAAACCTCCAAGAAAAATCCTATGGGTTGGTTGCTTTTCTTAACAAACTCACGCCCACTTTCTTGAGATTCTCCAAAGAAACTTTCTTTCTTGGGGGTACTTGAGCGGCATAGGGTGGATATCTTTTTACGACAACTTTCATCATCACTCTTACCCAAGCATATACGGTGTAAAAAAACGAGTAAGTTTTAAAACAACTCTCATGGTATCGTATCTCAGCAGGATAGTTTTTCAAAGGATATGCGGGTAGTATAAAACAAAAGGAGGAAAAGCCATCGAAAAAGCTCACATGTGTGGAATGTGTGATTAAGCAAAAGGAGCACGCCTGAGCTGACATTCTCTCTGTGAAACAAAAGCAAACAGATTTGAAAAGAGAGTGAAAGACCACATTGAAAGAAAATGAATCTATCTCTCTCTCTCGAGTGTGTGTGTGTGGAAAAGTACACGGAAACTCTCTTTACTCTTTCATACTCTCGTTTCATCTTGTCTCACTGAAATCGATTTCACAGACAGACTCGTACAAAACAATTCGACAAAAAAAACTCCTTACTCAAGCCGACTCTCTCCTCGCACACACGTTCATTCTAATTTCCTGCAACGAGAAAGACAAACTCCTTTCTCCCTCTCTCTCTGAATAAACTTTTCTTCCCCTCCATCCCCGTTGTTAATTACACATATGTGTTTAACTACAAGACTCCGCACTTTCCAACAACCACTCTCGCAATAACAATAATCGTACGTGAGTGTCATTCCGCTCTCTCCTCTCATCTTTCATCTGTCTACTCGAAATTACCTATTATATTTAATCAAAAGGTCTTATGCTTATATCATATGTGCGCTTTAATTTCCTTTTCTTCCACATTTACGTCCCTGTGTATATCCCTGCGGGAGACTCAATCCCAGTCTTCAAATGAGTATAGTTAAGATTAACGATATCGCGTATGAAGAAAAAGAAACTCTCTACAGGAGGAGGGGCGGGGATGGCAGAAGCAGCAGCAGCACACAAAACTTTCCAAACTGCTGTTACTGATATGTGGAAAACGCACGTGTCATCAAGTATGAAATTCTCTTGAGATTCAAAAACAAGAAGCAAAGTTTTTCTCAAAACCCTTACATCCATCCTAGACTCTTTTGCTAATGGACCCACCAACAGCAAACAGAATTTTCCCCTTTGATGATAAAAAAGCCTCAGCGTCCAGCGAGAAATTGTATAGCACACCGCCACTCTAGGACTTGTAGTGATTGATGAGTTTTAACACGAGAGAGAAAGATTCTTTCATGGATGCATATACTCTTGATCATGATCACACTGACCAGCAAAGCGTAATCACACGCTTTTTAATCTCCTCTCTACTCTCATCAAAGACTTGACTAATTAACGAAATATATACCCCACCCATCTAAGACCCAGTAAGTGAATTTAAGATACATATCTGTGCTAGTACTAAATCTCATTCCAATTTCCTGTGTGCACCATCCCACTCTCATACGTTATTCACGACTACTACACATATCTTTTATGATCCCTCCGCTTTTGTTCCTCCTCGCTTTTCGTTCTCCGCCTTATGCAATAACAAAAATCCCTGGAAAGTCTCCGAAACCACGGTCCAGTTCTACCATGAAATTCCGGAGCATATGGGGTGTCTGGAAATTTCTCGCTCTCTCTCTTGTATATAGTGACCACACATCATCATCATCATCGTGTTCCCGTGTGATCTCAAAATTCTAATGAATACTCTGGGAAAAACCTTTTGTGAAATCGGGAGCACAAACAGGAATATGAGAAATGCTCCAAAGAAAGGATTTCACATAAAAAATGTCCAGTGTTCTCAGATGATACAAAGAAAAGCAATATGCCGTTCCCTCTCTTGACAAAACTCGGGGAAAAACCACTACAACTGCTGACCACTCGTTGTCCTTCTCTGTATGCTACGTGGTCTGGAAAGATAATGCGTTTTCAGAATAATAAGTGTGAGCACAAGGGCTCTCTTAAATTTCCTCTTTAAAACAGTGAGTGTGTGGTTTGTGTCCGCATGTGACTCTTCTCTGTCCACCACCACCACTACTAGCATATTCGTGTAATACAGTATTCAAGTCAAGGATATTCCTAGAGAGTTTTGCTTTCTCTTCATTTCTAATCTGGACATTTGCATATATTCCTTTGTACACGGATTTATACGCACCATTTATGTTCTCCTGCCCAGTTGGGGCTTCTGGATCTGACATGCATGGAGAAAAATATAAACGTTTGCTTCCCTTTTAATTGGAATTGGTCAAGCCTTTCCGCTCGGTTTCGAAACTCCTCTGCTCCCACTACTCGGACTAAAAGATACAAAATATTCTTGTCTTCATATTTCTATCCCCTCTTTTGATTTTAACCCCTTTGTGCAATTAGCTTGGCTTTAATTTGTAGGCTTCCAGCGGGGATTACAGTGACTCAGCATAATATTCTCTCTGGACACGTCATCAATCTGATTTCCTTCTTGACTTATCCTCCACCAAAATTTCACTCTAGTCTTTATCTGCATGCCTACGTCGCAGGTAAGCCATGAATAAACTAGCGTCCTCCAGTAACCACCGACGAAAATAAAAAGTGCACACTTTTTTATAAACAAAGAAAACAGGAAAAAATGCAGGATGAACATCATCAGTGGCGGTTCTCCGCTATTCCATTCACATTTTTTCATATAAAAAGGGTATAACCCCCACCATGGTGAACTCAGACGCTATACCACGCCACTAAAGCAAGAATTCTCCCTCCTCTCTCCCCTTTCTCTCTCCACCGGATATACATAAAATATATGCATAGCAAGTCAAACCCGCTCGTAAACACAAAAGAGAAAAAAGCTACTCCGTTTTTTTCTCACTTTTTTTCCAACGTTCCCTATCCCCGTACTAGGTGGAGTAACCAGGGTCTCTAAAAAGTCTGTAGGTTTTCAGGTTTTTTTCTGCTCCTTTCAACTTCTTTCAACACTCCTTTCAATGGAGCACACAAAGATCTCGCAGAGTTCCCCTCTATTATCAACTCGTTTTTAACCTCATTAAAGGAAATCTCCAAGTAATCACCCTCTCTCAATCTTACAGTTAATGATGATACCCGCTAATGACGACTCTCTCGCTCCTTGTCTTTTTCTTCAGCAAACAAAGTGAAAAAGACACCAATTAAAAGCCCACCTTTTCATTAAGCGGAGAGAAAGAAAAGTCAAAACGGAGTGAAATGGGAGAGATTTTATTAAAGAGAGAAACAAGTCAGCTTATAAGAAGTTGCCCAAACCTGTACAATTTTCAACGAACCCCTCGAGACACAAAAAGTGTCTTCCTCTCTTTATTTAGCATATTTTAGAGAACAAAAGAGACTTTTTCAACAGAACCATCATCATCATGATAGGTTACTTGTTTCAACGAAAACTTTCCAAGCACTACTCTGTTCTCTCTCTCTCTGCATCCTTATTTCTCGGGATTTTGTCTTTGATGTTAAGAATTAATTAATGAACGAAAAGAGCGAAAAGGATTTCCAAACGACTCTCGTTCTCCAGAGAAACTTGCCTTTTTTGGAGCACAAATCCTTTTTTATTATGCACCACAAAAACAAGCAAAACTTGACTCGTATAATTTTCCAACTTTTAAAAACGTCCCTTCTTATTTCCCGTATCATTTTCCTCTCTCTTTTCTCTCTCTAATTTCTCAGCTCTTTTGCTTGTTAATTTCCCATGCATACATATATACACCATCTCCCAGTCGTCTTTTTAATGGGGAACCGCCTCCAGGAAATTTCCCTCTTTACACACAACATCGTTTCTCAAGTAGCAAGGGTTAAGCACACGACGATCCTTCTCAAATTACCATGCTCATCATTTTTATCCTTATTACTCGTCATTTTAAAGTAACAACATCTTTTTGCATAACAAGACTCTCCCCCTCTTTAAAATCTTAACCTTAATGTCAATTAAGTTCCAACACTGGTGCTCAGACCACAACCTGACAACATTTCTTTGATCACGTGCATCTAATATAAAAGCACCCTGACTGATTATTAAACATGAACTTGGAACGGACCGATGTCAAAGGAAGTTGTATAAATTAAACACACGTCCTTTTGATCAAGACACTACGACAAACCACCTCCAGCCATGTAAATATATATGAAATTGTCCGTCTCCACTTCTTGTCGTTTCGTTCTTCTTCTGACCACAGCAGAAAAGATGCTTGTAAGAATGCAAACATGGGGTGGTGGTGGTGGTGAATGCCAAATTAATAAAATCCTGTAATATGCTCTCCCTCCCCAATTACATGAAATCTTTAGATCCGTTGAAATCCCCCCTCAAGCAGGATTACGTAGAAATAAGTAGTGCTCATATTTTTTCAATAATATTTTTATTCTTATTATTCGTTAAAATGTTTGTACACTTAAATACAGAAGAGAATACATTAAAGACATATGTTATTTTTAAAATCCACAACAGCACGACCCCCAAAAAAATTCTCAAATAAATTATTATTACAATGATGATATACCCACCGGAATATTATTATACAAACCGCCCCATTTAATATTGCTTATGTACAATTAAAAATCCACTACTCAAATATTTTTTGACTTATTGACTAGCAAAAGTGAAAACGTGGTGAATGAACGTGCTCGTTATACTAACACAACTACATTTTGTAAAGTGCAGACTAGTTTTGTTGGATTAAAAATTATGTGCATGATACACAAGCCTAAATATATACACGCGCATCTACTTGCATTGTAACTGCATTGAGAGAACAACTAACTGGTGAACAATGATATTGAGAAAAAGGCACTGTAAAATACTTGTCTCTAAAAATCCTTTGATTCAAACAAACCCATATTCTCATCAGCACAGCAAAAATTTGTACTGCTGCTCTTTTTTTCCTTAAATACAAACGAACCTACACGTATATGTATGTACAAAATTCTTACTCATCACCTCTCTTCAACGAAGACTCTAGTAAAAACTCATCTCGATTCGCTTCTTCAAACTGCTTATTCCCTACAGCAGCAGTAGGAGCTCCGCCGGATGCACTCCGCGTAATCTCGTTGATCAGCAACTCTTCCTCGCTGTGATGATGATGTGTGACTGAAGAAAAGCCTTCCCCGGGTAATACATTCGGAACATTGCTTCTCCTTCCAATGCTCATTCGGATTGGGACTTGGGGATTACGTGGAAATAAGTGGTGGTGGTGAGGTGGGCTCAGGATCATTGGGGCGAACAGAGACGAAGAATTTGAAGTCGGGAGATGGTTGTGGAGTAGATGCATCCTGTGGAAATGCGGGTGCATTGGGGGTGGGGGCATGTGGTGCATTCCTGGAGGAACTATCATTCCTGGTGGGGGTAGTGGCGGTGGTGGGGGAATCATGTTTGGAGGCATTACAATTGAAGAATGATGAATTAAACCAGAAGACGAAACGGCGGGAGGATGCGGAGGGGGCAAAGGAATTGGGGGAAAGCTCTTTGTCAATCATTCAAGCTGCTCCAGGAAACTCGGAGACTTGAATTCTTCAGGGACTGAGTCGTCCAGGCGGGCTATGATCTGCTTAAAAAACGACACATAATTCGTAAATACTTAATATTCAATTATACCCTGTAAGGTTTAAGATTAACAAACAGTTTCTACCTTGTAAATTGCCTTCTTCCAAGACTGCTCAGAGTCCTTGCCGGCCTGAATAGACTTGAAGAACTCGCGGAGGGTCTGCTCCACCACGAAACGGAAGCGAGTCGGGACCTACGAGTTAATCAAATTGGCACGTTATTCATATGCTGTACGAATTCGCCTACATACATTTCAATCTGATGAGCAAGTAAATATCAACCCACCTCGATATGATTATTCCGATTGTAGTGCAAGTTGAGCACCCTATACAGCTCACTGTCACCGGTGACGTGTAGGTCCTCTGAACTTTTCACACCTTCACTCAAAGCCTGTCTCGCATACTTTTCCATTTGAATGTAGTAGAACTCCCTGAATACAAAAAAAACATATATTTGCTATAATTAGCGTATACGAGTAATAATGCGTATATATATGACTAAAAAACGCACACTACGACTCAAATAATGACGAAGTAAGAAATCAGTTCCACTTGGCCAGGCAAAGACTTTTGTAAGAGTACGATTCTTTACACACGACGTTATAATTACGATACAAAAAAAACTCTTCTATATGTACACACATGACGTGATACACATCCTCATCATCGACAAACACACGAGTCAGCAGAAACTTTCTCCTTCAGATAATTACACAAGTCCTTTTAAAAAACTGACGTGTTGATGAACGAACGAAAGAGAAAGAGAGGAAATCTCGTTACTCGTCGTACATGTACGTACTCCAAGATTCTTATTACCTACGATCATAATTACTACATATTCCCTTTGATCATCATCATCATCATCATCAACATCAGTCTTCTTCTTGATAATTTTTTACAAGAGAAAAGTTTTCACTGAGAGTCTCTTTCCATGAATTTTTGAACATGGAAAATGTAAAAGTTTTGCAAGCACTTGAGTACATGCTACGTTAATATTTACGAGGGCTTTTAGATGTAGTCTTACAAGCTCTTCTTACCCATTAAAGTTGGGTGCACACACACAAGAAATGATAATTATTACGTATCTGCTTGGATGTACGCGTAAGCACAAGTACGTATCTCTACACATACGTGCATTCTTGATTGATGACTACTAATTAGAACGACAGTGCTGTGTATGCATTATTCCAAGAAAAAATATAAAAACGCTCACCTAAAATTGGAGAACCACTTGACAAGCTGTGCGGTATTATTCTTGTTGAACTTGATATCAGGAAAGTACATCTTGATGACGGCAGACGAGGGGTAGCGAGTCCAGAAGAACATTAGTTTCGCCTTCCGCAGATGCATAGGAGTTAGGGTGGATGTCGTATGGCCTATATACATTCAAATAATATACGGTTTTTTTACTTACTCGTGTCTCTAGCAATGCAACCAAAAGCAAGCAAATTATAACCACACATCGCATAGTTTCTTGAATAGCAAGCAAGAGAGAGAAAAAATACGTTTTTTATGCACAGGTGTTGTGACGATCTTCATATCCCTCATCTTACACACAATCATGCTCGCTCACGGTTTATCGAACCGTGATCCACTTACATACGAAACGACTTACGGTACATATGCACATCGATTTCTCTCTAATAATAATAATTAAAAGCAGTATTAAGCAAAGAAAACATATACAATATTATTACTCACTCCACTTACAGTACATCCCTCCGTTGCCTCCCATGTCGTTGTACCCACCACCACCACCTCGCTCACTGCTTTCCCCACCGGAATCCGAACCACCTCCAGCAGACCCTGCTCTTGTGTTAATCAATTCCATCAAATCGTTTCCGAGAATGATCCCTCCACCCCCACCTGTAGTCCTGTCGCGGACTCCACGGACTCCGGGGAACTCTCTTAAACTTTGATGGTGGTGGTGATGATGATGATGGTGATCCCTGTCACGGGAGCCTTCCACTCTGGCGCTAGAACTCTCCCGCTCCATACTCATTTCTCTCAATCTCTCGACATACTCGGATGGGTTTTGAAGTGCTGGGTGGAGCAAACTGCTACCCATTGGGGGACTGTCCAGTCTGCCTAGTCCGTGGTGAGGGTGGTGGAGTGGGTGACCTGCCGCTGCAGCCGCGGCTGCTGCAGCTGCTACCGCTCCAGGGTGGAAAAACGGACCTGGGAACGGGTTAAACATTCGGTTTGACGGGTTGCCTCCTGATTCGGATAGACTCGGGTTTGGGATCGCTACTGAAGTTGGTAGTTGCTGTCTCTCGCTAGCATTGTTTGATGGGGTACGTTCTCTGGGGGGAGGGAGTTGGGTCGATGATGAGGGTGTGTTGGACCTCGGCTGCATGTGTGAAGGCGCATGCTGTGGTGGAGGTGGTGGGGTACCGTTCTGCAATATGCTTCGTTCAATGCCATGGGATGGGGATGTTCCCGCTGGGGAGGTTGAGTTGTCTATTCTGTGGTGGTCGTAAGAACCCTGCTCTACTTGACCCAATAGTCGGGATACTGCTCTTGGGGTCAGTCTAGTGTCCGTCACCTGAATTTAATTAATTCATTTTCTTTTAAAAAAAACTGCTAATGTGTCCATGATGCTGGAAAAGAGCACAAGAAAGATAGCAAAATAATAATAATAAAAGTTTTACCAACCTTATGACGCTTCTTCCTAGGAGTAACTTGTCCTTGCCCTTGCATTTCAGCGACCATATTCTGTCTATTGACGACAAGACTGAGAGCGCCATCGTTGTCAAACATGTTTTCGATCCCAGCAGCAGCCGCAGCGGCGGCAGCAGCAGCAGCGGCTACAGCTTGTTGTTGCAAGTGCTGCTGAGTCAACCCGACCAAAGCGCTGGAAAAGTGTGGTTGCTTGTGATTAGGGTTCAGGCTATTAGGAGCACCTCCATTGTTGTTCTGCATGAACGGGAACCTGGGTGGCATCCCGAAACTGTCAGCAGACCTGCCTACAGGAAGCTTCTTCCCGTCATTCGGAGGACTGTTCAGTTTATCTGTGTTGAGGATGCTGTTGTTTGTGGACATACTGCCACCATTCAAGTGCATCAGAGGAGTGGCTTTTGTAGTCATCTCCCTTGGAGTGTTTGAGCGGTTATCTGGTAACTGCACGATTTGGTTTTGTGGAGGTGGGGTTCTCTTCTCTTGTAACTTATCTTGCAGCTGACCCCTCATTGGCATTTGGATGAACCTGTCGTTCGTACTGCTGTTCGACTCTCGGAGGGATCTCCGCTCTGGGTCTACTATTCTTGGAGCGTTATGGTGTGGGAGCACAATTCCACCTGGGAGCACTCCTCCACTGAACAGGAGACTGAACTGGGCGTCTACCAGCTCGTTGATGTGGGACATTAGCGTCGTCTTTAGGTTTTCCTTCCACTGCTGGAGGAAAGAGGATGCAGGGTTTGCGAGACCGTTTGGGGTCGGGTCTATTAGTGGGGATGAGGTTGGGGGGCGCGCTCTCAGTATTGATGCCGAGGAGGTCGGCATTGGAAGCTTTTGGTCTGAGGGACCTGTGGACATTATGATTCGATGAGTAACATGATGATGCAGTATGCAAGTATGCCAAAATGGAATATTTTTTTACCAAACTAGTAAAATAAATTTAATAAAAAAAATTACACTCACGTTCAGTAAGCAACTGCCTAGTAAGAGGTGCAGAGGAAGGGCTATTCATGATCCCTTCCTTCCTGATCGTCACCTTATTCATCATCAAACTCCTGACAACAGGCAAAGTCCTCCTGCAAGAGCCTCCATTGTGATGGTCGAGGTCATCATTTATCATAGCCTCTTGCTCATCCTCCTCATTCTCGAACTCGTTGGTCATGGACTCGCCGTCATCATTATTAGTAGTGGCAGCACTACTCCTGCTCCCACTAGCAACCTGCCTGAGCAGCAAAGCCTCATCCTCGTCCATATCGGAGAGGAAATCTTCTGGTAACTTTCGCTTCACTCTGGTCGCACTGTTGCTCCGAAGTGATCGTATGGGCTGTTCCAGACTGTTTGATGTACTGTTTGCCCGTCTTTGGCGAACAGCTCGGGTTTCATAGTCTTCAGAGTCTTCGTCTTCTCCACGGGGTTCTGAATTATGTTTTAACAAAAATGAGTGATATTGCGATATACATATATATAAGCTTTTAAAGCATCATCAAAAGAATGCTAATTAGTACGAGCTTCGCTTGAAACTTAAGTCACAAAAAAAAGACAAGAGACAAAAGAAAAACTCTCATGGCTGAGTGAGCACAACAGCAGAACAATTCTTAAAACATCACAGGAATCGACACAAGTTCTAAATATCTCGCAGTTAATTAGACCGTGTGCGACGTACGTTACGAAATCGTGATGAAATTGTGCACTTACACGGCTTCGTTGAGATTTGATCTTTTCTCACTTCTTTTACGCAATCTACTAATTAACACGGAAATTCAGAGAGAGAAAGATTCTTGAACAAGTGAAAAATCGATATGTCTCAAGTTGCCCCTCACTTTTTTCATTCCGCTTTCCTGTATATGCACTTTCTAATAATACTAAGCATGAGAAAAAGTAAGAGAAAAATATTTAAAAAAACGAAAAAAACTCACCTTCCCGATCAAATTCACTCTCACCAACACCATTCTCATCATCAGCGACCATTCTCCGTTTACTAACACTCCTAGTGACCCTTTTGCCGTCCTCTTCCTCGTGAAACTCCTCACTCTCGTCGAGCATCAGTTCATCCTCCTCCTCAACCCCATTAGCTTCAATGACCTGCTCGTTGATATGCTCGATCAGATCACTCCTCTGAGGCTGATACTTTTTCCTCTTGTTTCTCGTCTGCTGAGTTTGCTGAGTGGAAGTAGTGTTGTTATTCAACAGGTCAGCTTGTTTATTCTCACCACCACCTGAACTACCACAACTACTAGCACCACCACTCTCATCAACTTGCTGATCACAAAGTTTCAAATCGTTATTATTGTTATTATTCCCAGCCGTCTCACGATCCTCCATGCTTGATTCGACTGCGCGTGCGCTTGTAGTCTGATCGTCATCCTCGTCATTCACCAAGTTGCTACTGAGCTCGTTCTCCAACGGAGACTCTACACCTTTCCCATCAACTTCCGGTTTGATCTCGCTACTATTAAACTCCTCTTCATCCTGCTCACTAGTAACTGCTGCTGCATTCAGCCTATCCACCATCATTCCAATCATCCCGTCCAACCGACTCGCCTGCTGTGAAGACGAACTTGACGATGAAGAGTTGTTGTTATCCTTCTGACCTTCCCTGACCTCCTCCTCATACCCACACTTGTTTGGAATATTATTATTGTTCAACCTCCCACTGGAGGCACTCTGAACACCAGACTTGCAAAGCATTTCTCTTAAAAGTAGTTGCTGCTGTTGCTGTTGAGAAGACCTTGGAGAGGGGTTCCTTGAAGAAGAATTCTGAGTTGCCGCTTGAGCTGCTGCCACTGCTGAAGCCGATGAGATGAACTCTGAGAGCATCTTCATCGGCTGGAAAAAGTAGTTGCTGTCAGTCGGGGACACCGACTGCTGCGCCTGGTGAGGAGCTGGAACTTGGTGAGGTGGTCCAATTTGAAACTGAGGTGGGTGATGAAATTGCGGATGATGATGGGGTACGGGAATGTGATGAGGATGATGAGGGTGATGATGTGGGGGCACGAAATGTTGCTGCTGATACCCACCAAACCCAGAACCACGGGATAACGAAGGGTTATTATTAGTCCCAAACAAATTTCTAGAAGCCTGATGATGATGATGATGATAAAATCCAGAATTTGACAATCCTGCAGCAGCACTGTTAAAGCATCCACGAGGCTCCCCGGCATCAACTCGGTGTCGAGTCCTCCGTGGCGTAGTAGCAGCGTTACTCCCAACCTGTGAGGTTTTGCTACCTGACGACGCACTGCTGCTGCTTGGTGACGTCGTTGAAGATGACGAAGAGGTGATAATGTGTGCGTACGGGTTCGCGTTTCTCGAATGACTGAGACTTGCTGACGATGATTGTTGTGTAGTAGTTGGTGTGTTGTTGTGGTGGTCCCAAGAATCCTGGTCCAGGAGTAAAGGTGTGCTTTGTTGAACTATATGGGTTGCTGCTGTTGTTGTTGGGGGGACTTCAAGGGGTTCCTCGCCCATCATTCGATACGTTGCAGGATACTGTGCAGTCCTGTGTACATTGTTAGAAATTTATACGTAAGGAAAAAAATTATGCTCTGCACACCACACATATATGTACGAGAGAGGGTAAGTTTTTAAGAACTGAACATCTGTCGCTTCTGCTGCTGCTGCTCTTGCTACTACTTCTACTACGAGTGTGTGGGGAAAAAAGAGAGGTTCGTTTTTTTCTTTGTTGGCAGATACGTTGCATTTTCTCCAGTATACAGCGTAATGTAATCTTAGAAGCGGTGTCTATCTTACGAGAGTATGGGTTCTCTCTCTCTCTCTCTCTAAATATTATAAAGAGCTGCTTCGGAATACTACTGCAGATGGTCTATTTACCACCTTGTCTTTGCTAGTGCATTTAAACTCCTATGTGCACTTTATTATTCCCTTTAAATATAATCAGCTGGATGGGAAGAAAAAACTTCTTTTAAAAATCATTTTCTTCTCGCTCACATATGATTTAGCTTCAATGAGTCGGAACAACTAGTTTTGCGTAGACACAGACGATTATTATTACCAAATCGGAGAACATACCAGATCCCCTAACTTCTTCTCCCCAAAAACAGAACATCGCATCAACTGTGTCAATAAAAGTAAAAATGTTGCAGCTTTTATTTCCTCTCTTTTTACAACCTCATACTCTCCGGTATCTTAATTACGTATCCTCGAAAAGAAGAAAAAAAAGTGAGTCATCAATGCTCAAATAAACGCGGTAATAAATGGAGATGGGTTAATATCGACTTTCTTGCTTCTTTTCCCTCACGACGACCGTTAACAATAAAAAAAATTACTGAAATGTATCGTGCAATTGATCATCGTACTTTTAAAGGTTTTACTATCACCCGTAAAACAACTCTCGCATATGGCGGCAGGTGGGTTCAAGAAAAAGTGTCTTGTAGCCACCAACTTTCGTGCAGTACTGCTTTCCGGTGAGCCGGAAGTAAATTTTTTGACCGTTTTCTCATAAGGCACGAGAAGACTTTTGGCTCGGAAGGGGAAGAAGAAAAATTTACCCAGGTGTACATTAAAAACGGCTACAAGACTGAGAACACTTCCGTGCAAGCAAGTTGATACAACTACGACTGTCCACATTGAGATAAATAGTTCTCCCAAGTAGTTAAGAAGATTTACTTTTAAATTGAGTCTAAAAAGGAAGTCCCACATCCTCCTTAACAGACACACATAGAAAACATACAGCCCCATATGCATAAGATTGACGTGCTCTACTGCTACTCCACTTTTTGATGAGAACAGATTAAGACAATATTGCTACGAGCGTTTAATGGGAAATGATGCTTTTGTCCTTAGACAGTCATTCCATGAGAGTGTCTGTGTACACCACCACCACCACTATATTTGTTTAAATAGCCCAAGTGTCTTCAAGAATCATTGAAGATGAGATACATCGTGGTCATTTCGTATGAGGGTAGAGTTTTTATTAATTGAAGTGGCCTTGCTACCATACGGGTGTATACACCAGCAAGTGCTCCACCACAAAATGATTTTTATCTCAAAAATATATATTACAACAAATTCCCATGGTCCGAAAACCCAACCATGCTTGAAACCTTTATCAATTTTTAATACACTCGCTCCAGCTCCCACGGAACACCAATGTCCTCAACTTTTATTACTACTACAAGTATTTTTCTGTAGAGTCATACAAGTTCACACGGTTGCGACTGCATTACGGAAAAACACACCCACGCTATACACTCCAGTTAATAAGTTCCGGAAGCCAAGTTCCGTTTCTCCGTGAAAACGCCATATATATACCATTACATGCTCAGCCAAGCTCGCCACCGCTAGGATATGCATACACACCCTCGTGAGCAATCTTGATTTCTCAAGGCATAAAAAATAGTCCCCCCTATTTCCTTCCTTCCAAGTTTATTAATTCATATGCAATGTCTCTTTTCATTATGCTCGAAATTATGTGGATGTCCTGTAAGTACGCATGGGTGCACTTGTGCAAGGAGCTCAGGAAAACCTTGAAGGATCCACGCTCAACCGAGTCTGTCTCAATGAAAGCGTGAGTCACACACGGCGGAAATGTTATGATGCTGCTGGAGAATTTTCATTCATTCTTTTAAGACACGCACTGCCAAGTGCAATTTCTTTCTTTCTTGAAACATTTTTGTTTGTAAACTTTTATACACTATACACTCAGCTGCGTATAATAACCACCACAACATGACGCGTCCACTAGTATAAAAAAAAGTATATCTCTCCTTTTTAAAGAACCCCGTCTTTTTTTTCATCCGAAAGAGATTGCATCTATTTATTACAAACATCCCAACAAAGTGCTTTTTTTTCAACCCTAAACCTTCTCCTAGGCCATGGTCTTTTTTATTATTTTCCTTTCGAAAAGGCGGAATCGTAAATATCCGAAAAAGTAGCTGTAATACGCCAACCATCACCCCTCAAGGGACTGAAATCCGTCAACCAACATTTCTTTCTCTCCCCCTCTTCCAGAATATAAATATCTAGGCCAAGTCGAATAAAAATGTAGGGAAAAAGAGGGTTCCTTTTTGGCATATACAACAAAAGAAAAAGGAAAAACGGGAGAGTACAAGCTCCACACGGCTTCCTAGTAGAAAGTAACATCTGCTCGTTTCTTTTTCGCCAAAAATGTCTATTTCTCGGAGAGTAAATACATTAAGAAAAAGGGGGGAAACCCGGGACAGGAGGAACCTTTTTTCCTTCTTTTGTGATGATGATAAGCCCCCGAAGGGTCCGAAAAAGGGTCTCTGTATCTATTCATTCTAAAAATATATATACCCCAATCTTTTTCTCTCAAGTCTTCCAAACAAAAGAAAAAGATCCGCGTCTCTGTATAATCAACGATACAGTGTGTGTCGCGGAGTGTGGCTTGCACACGATCAGCAGCAGTTCTGTCTCTAGACCCGCATCTCCAGGAAAATGGATTCATCCATATATACCTTAATATTACTACATATCTCTGTGTGTGAGGGTCTCAAAGTATTGTTTTGTGGTCCCCTCTCTCTCAAAAAAAACCTGGATGAAGAATATTTTTATAAAAATGCAAAAGGGATTTTTCGATGATTGCAGCAGCTCAGCAAGTATTACTCTTATGCATCTGGAGAGAATAAGACCAGTTTTTCAAAAGGAGGTATTTTACGAACAAGGGTTCTTTTTTTTCTATGACGCGTGCTATGCATTGCATGTGCCCTTTTATAATTCCTCTTTCCTCGTCATCATCATTCAGACAGTTTTAAGGGGCAGATGTTTTTCTCGGAGAGAAGAGCAGATGGACAGGAGGATATGTAATTTTTTCTACGAGAGGAGGAAAAAAGAAGCGTCATTGCGTCTGGTATTTAGGATGGGGAAACTTCCAAAGCCCGCTAAGAAAACCGACGCTATACGAAAACCTGACTGATGTTTACAACCTTGAAATATTATGCGAAATAGCTAGAACGTACATATATACATGACTATATATACGTCGATCGATTAATTGCTTCTTTTTTCCTAAGAGATCTGAAAAGGGAGTATTTTTTTACAAGAAGCTTGAACGCATTAATCGATTACCTATCATGTCAAGAATATCATTTTTTATACACCACTTTGACTTTGCTTCCGATATATTTCTCTCACAAAAAAAAAGTTTGAGTAACTTTTCAACGCTAGTAGCAATCCTACCATTCCTTAATCAAACAGAAAAAGATAACATGGGGCTTCTATCTCTCTATAAAAAACCGCAAATAAAATAAATCCATACACACGTATTTTCCCCCTCTGAGAAAATTGCTGAGAATATCAAAAACATTTTCTCAACAGAAACCTTGTAAAGCTGTAATCTGTCCACTCTATCGTCATCATTATCACAATTATTAGGCTTCCTTACATCCACTTGAGGTTTCTTTCTCCAAATATAATTCTACAGTTTTTGTTCATGTCCCCTACAGCCTATGGATTATTTAACGTATTCTGTCTTCGTCGACTCTTGTTTTTTTCCCTCATCTGTTATTACGAATAAGTGGTGGTTATACTATACATATATATATGCATTGCATGCGAAAAGTGAGTGTGTGAGTACATACGTTCGTGTACGTATGATATATGACGTGATTTTCATGTGATGATGATATTTTAAGGAAGTGCTTACACAACGATGCGCTATTTTTTTATATATTGACGCGTGATCTATTGTTCCTTAAAAACACCTTAAAAAATCAAATTCAGCTGCTAAAAGGTTTTTTCCGAGAGAATCGGAATATCGCGTGTATTCAAGTAACGTGATATTTACAGACAGAAATCAGTTTCTAGTTCAGCAAACGAACAATCAATTACCCGTAAAGTAACTCAAGCCGTCTCTAGTTAAATTGACTCGTGTTAATTCTTAACGCGCATCTGCTACCACTCAATATAATACTCATCTCTTGACCCAAATATTATTCCAGAAAAATGGAAAAACAGATAATAGAGATTCTTAGTAACGGGTTATAGGAATAAGATATATACACACCTGGTCTTTGTTTTGAAGACGATTCTTACCCGTCATGTTGACTGTATTTGTGGATAACATGAGGGTACACAACAACAGAAGAAAAAACACGTACAGCTGCTTAGTCAAAACACTAATATGATCACCCAGTATAGTTCTTAATCGGAGTTGTCCTCTTGATTTTTAAAAGAAAAATGTACGCTACGCTTAACCGCATAAATTAAAAGCGAAAGGGTTTCGTGTAAACATCTGGAAAGTAAATCTCATAACAAAGCAACTGTCACACGAAAAAATTGTCAAAAACTTTCTTTCTACTATCGAGAGAAAAAAAAACGTTAAGCACAAACCAACTCGCTTGAGATCCACACAGAAACTAAAAGATCTCCAGAAGAACGCCCTTCAAAAATACACGGATATACGATTACTACCACACACACGACTTGAAAGATATACACAGAGAATATCATTTTCCCTCATATCATATCAACCAGATTACAATTTTCTGCACAGAGATCACCGCACAATACGTGATACAAGATTTGTCTATATAAAAGAAAGATATACCGACCCTCAAACTAACACGAAAAAAAATACTTATCATGTTTCCCTCAATTTTTTCTCTGTAATGTGTCCATGCAGATAACAAGCTAAAGGGATAATGATAAGCCTTCTGTACATAGAACGTTCACTGATAACCCTTCCTTTCGCGCATTACTAATACTTGACGACAAAATGGGACAAAAAAAACATTCGATCATCATCAGTCTTATTCACGTACAACATTCTTATTATTTGCATGACCTCATTTCCAAGAACAAATATGAAAGAGGTTTAAATACAAAAAATATTCAAATTAAATAAACTCGCTAATTTCCCTGTTTGCCCGCGAATTACTCAATTCTTTACCGCGTAATTGTGTATTTGCCAAGCGTGCTGAAAATAAAATAACCACCTCCTCCTTGTTCAAATATTTTTCTTATGAATGGGCAGAAAAAAGGAATAAAACGCCCCTGAGGAAATTAAGTAACTGTGAATGAAGACAACACTTTTTGTGTGTCAGGTTGCGTGTGTGCATTACTAGACGGAGACCCGTAGACGGTCAAAAAGTAACCCGATCTATTATATGCATGCAGGTGCTTCTCCATCTTTAAGTAAGCTAGAAGAGCGGTTATATAAGAAAAAGGAGCACGAGCTGTAAGAAAAGCCATTCTTGAGAGGGGAGGAAAGGGCGAGTAGTAGAACCCAAAATTTTCGTCTTATTATTATTATACACAAACTTCTTCACACAGCTGCGTTTTCTCATTCATCCTCCTTCATTCATCTTGAAGGCGGTGGTGGTCTTTTTTTCATATGGTTATAGCTAAAAGTCTAAACACCACCACGATGACGTCTCTCAGCTGTGGGGCAACTCAGAAGCGTTTATTTCAAGGCTGCTCATATTTTGTTAGTATGTCATTTTTTGGAAAGTTTTGTTGTAGACGATGAATCATAAAGCAACATCAAATTTCTCAAGTAGCATGTAAAAAATATATTTTTTCCAATTAATCTACCCTACCTCTAGGTATATAAAAATAGGAGAATAATACTAGCGACAGATGTTCAAGAATTATGTGTCTCTTTGAAAGCCTTCCCCTACTGCACATCTCACTAACGTACATTTTTGTACACAAGCTTTGACCAGACGCTATAAACTTGATGATGATGATGAGTCGACGACCGACTCTTGTGTACATTTTTCTGACAGGTATTATGGTATTACTCGCATTCCCTAGTCCCCTTTTAATTTTTAAAAGGATCGCATACACACACTAGCGTGGTATTGTTCCGTGACGGAGTTGATTGTGATCATATACATATACGCTTGAGACAGCACAACTTCCGGAAGGGAAAAAATGCTCCCTAAAAACTGCATACCTTTACTTCCTCTTTTACTTTAAAGGAAATTAAGTGGACGCTAGTGAGTCAGCTTGAACTGGAGTATTTTTTGACGCAAAGTCGAGAGGAGAAGTAAATAGAAGTAAATAGTGTGAGATAAACTCTCTTTTGAGGTTATTCGCCTGATGAATATTATCAATAATAATCGTCGACTATAATCTGGGAAAGGCATCTCATCGCCAAAAATCTGTACACATGCATAATTCACAACATCTTTCTGTATATATCCACAGGTGCTCGCGTTGTCCAACAAAATATTTTTTAAATCTTACAGGAAATGGCAACCTGAATATGTATCTTTTCCTCTTACGAATATTGACCATGCTTTAACTTCCTGTCGTATGAAAAAATATCCTTTTGTGTTAACTAGTGAGCTTTAACAAAAAAAGCGTGTGGGTGGGACTGACTGTGAGGATAAAGCGATACGCCATTAGATATGCAGAAGGAATGTGATTTTCTCTACTACACGTATAACAGAATACGCCAGTTAATTACAGTAATTTTACGAACGAATCGTATACACAATTTTCTGGAGAGAATGGGAATAAATAATGAAGCCAGCATGCGAAAAGATATACACACAATTGAGATTGAGATCAGAGACAACTCTCTCATCGCTATACATATCCCATTATAACACAAAAAACTCGACTCATCATTACATTTCGCCATTACACACGTCCGTCACTGTAATCCCTCACACGAAAACGGATGTGATCTTTTTCTCTCTTTGCTACACTTTTTTTCCTCCTCATCTTTACATAGGATTTCTACCTGGAAGGTTTCACTTCCGATAGTAGTGAGAGATTTTTTCAGCTCTCCGTGTCGCTCTCCTTTTTTTATTAGATTCAGAAAAAAACGCGTCACTTCCTCTCTCTATAATGCATTGTGTTGGTTTTAAAAAATGCTCATCATAATCTCGTATACTTTAGTTATTTGACCAAAAAATGTTAGAAAATCCATTTCCTCTCTCAGGGGGCGTTATTCATAAGACACTACGTACGACTGTGTATGTGTGTGCTCTTTCTCGCCTTTCAAATATCTGGATTTGTGTCTCATATTCGCGTTTTCTCTAACGCCCTACTGCTGTAATCCGATCCATCGTTTCTTGTGCACCACTCTCCTCGACTGACTCTGATGCATGCATACGTAAAAATTAACATAACACTGCATCTCTCTCAAGACTCACAATTCTTTCAATGTGGGCGTAATACGCTGCCATACGTTCCATTGCTAAAAATTATTTTTTCCCTATTCTTATTATCGTAATCAAATCACGCAGTAAAAATATGATCTCATTTTCGAGTCATTTTCTTTGTGGAATGAAGCGATACACACTACATGAGAGTGACAGGTAAGCAACCTCGTCACGAGATAAAAAGCAAAGTAGTAATATCCGTTTAACAAAAAAAGTCTTTTATCACCACCACCACGCAAAATATAAGCCGACAGCAAAAATCCTAATCAACAATCCAGTTTATTATTCGACCTTAAAAATATCCTCTGCAAAAAAAACTCTCTTCTTCCATTCTTCATCTTATCTGAGCTACTGCCCCATGTTACACATACGAATGTATTTTTCCTGCTGCAGTCATCACCCACCACGACCATATCTCACGTCTGTGCAAACAATGAGCAGTCTAGAGTATGTTCTGACTTATCTTAAAAAGTTGTGCACACATACACGGATCTCATCAATTGCGAAATACCTGCTGCATTCTCAAAAAATCTGAAAAGAACATGAATAAGTTATGGCGAGGTATACTCTCTCACAAAACCTTGTGTACACAATAAACCCCGCGATATACACAGATTCGACGAAAAAGAGGTTAGGAAAAAAGGAAAAGTGATAAGTTTGAAGCATGGGCTTTTTTATGACTACTTAAAAAATTGAGAACAAGTACGTAATTTGTACATTATCTCTACACTAAATCATCATACGTACCAGACGTTTCACACTTTTATTGTGGATTTTTCTCCTTTGCTAAAAGACGAGTGTGTGTCGGATAAAATACTTCATCAGGACAAAAAAATACTCTGCATAAATAATACGTGATGATAATGACATGAAGAGCTCAGCAGTTTTAACCATATAATATCATTTCTCAAGGTGACACTTTATATGCAATAGTTCTTGGAAAGTATCCATATGCACAGTCAAAAATTCTAGCAAGAAATCGACTACATAAAATTGCCACGTGTGTATTACAAAAAAGAATATCTTTTCCACATACCGGGTAGTAGATAAAGGCTCTCCAGTCAGCAATAACAAAATTGCACAACAAGGTTGAAGAGGACTCCTTGAAAACTCACAAAATCTAACCTTGTCCCCAAAACTGCTTTCCGATGAAACTGAGCAGCAGCACCGTTAAAAAATCTCCAAGAAAACTATTCTCTTGACAATTTATCTCATTCCACCCCAAAGACGATTTCCTTCTCAGGAGCAATCTAAGATTTGCAAATAAGAACAAGTTGAACTGATGCTTCTGAAATGTTGATCGCCCGCGAGTTGGAGACAAACTCCTCCAAGTCTGAGGAAATCCTCAGGAGAAAATGGAACGACGATACGACACAAAACCACGACGATATATAACAGCAGCACTCTCTCCTACTCACACCACCGCACGTTTCTCAAAGCTCGTTTCAAAGCGAAAGACATTGAAGAAGAAAGAGAGTTGGTGGTGGTGGTGGTGGTGGGTAGCAGGAGTGAAAGAAGCACAAGCAGTAGAAAGTTTTCTATAAGGATGTGTGTATGCATTCGTCGTCGTCGGATGGACGGTTTACGGGGAAAAAGAAGGCTTGCAAGACAAACTCTCTCTCTCCTCGGCTCGTGTTCGTCGTGTCTGTGTAAAACAAGAAACTTTGAGCAAAGCCAAAATTTCGGTGGTGGTGCTTCTCGGGGAAAACTCTCGGCTATATATGTGTTTTTATTATAAGCCTACACAGTGTGCGATAAGAATTCGTCCGAGAAGGAAGAACCGTGCATAAAAAAAGCAAGCGCTACTCGGTGAAACCTCTTTAATCGCATTCAACGATAGATCTCTAAGAAACATTGCGCCAGTAGTAGTGTCCTTCTTTTTTCACGCTGACCGTCCACCTCCTCCTCCGCGCATGGAACTTTTCAGCGTTCCCTTTTTTTAAAACATCAATTCTCTCTCATTTAGTTAATTTTTACCTGTTGACTTTTTTCCCAAGAATTTTTTGACCCCACGTGCATATCAATAAGTAAACATGGACAAACTAGGTTATCTCAAGAACTCAACGAAGAAGCAAACAACACTGCTCCCAATAACTTATCATACATACAGAGAGATAACGAAAATTGTCTGTGCATATGACGCACGTCTTATGCGCATGAAAACAACCCGATCCGTACCGTCTTACCCAATGAACAAGACAAGTGAACAAAAAAAGTCCCTCCTCCTCACTTTCCCTGAGAAAATGCCCAAGAAAATTTTCTCGGAAGCCTCCCCTCCCCCAATTGGCTGAGACGTTTTATATTACGAGGAGTCGTGAGCATTTCTTCCAAGACATATGCGCGTATTATTAATAAAAAACCGCATGTGTATACACACGTCCTTTTCGCACACATAGTGAGTGGTTGCACAAAACCAAAATCGACCGAGAAGAAGAAGAAGACAAGAGCATGCAACCGTATACATTATCTACGAGACAACGAAAACCGAGAACATGATGATGATGACGATGAACACGACCTTTTATATTCGTGTGTTTGCTTGAGAAACTCCTCCTTCTCCAGATGGCCAATCTCTAAGAAGAACTTGGAGGAATGGCCATCCTCCTTTCTCTCTCCCGTTCTCTCTTTCTTGTGCACACTTGAGTTTTTTTATACATATAACGCTCGTGTGTAACGAGCCTTTTGCAAATGCTCTCCGCTGCTCTGCAGAGAGTGGAAAAAAAGTTGTATCCGGGCTTTTCTCAGATGGCTCAGATGGGAGTAATAATAATGATGATGCTCGAGTCTCTTCTCTCTCTCTCTCCACACGTACCTGGGTGTATGTATGCAAGCTCTCTTAGACTTTCGCTTCTTTTGTCTTTCTTTACGAGACCCTTGCTATCGACCGCGTCGAGGACGACGAGAGATGAACAAACTCAGCGGTGCACTCATGAAGCGATATTGCAGCGTATTTTATTAAGAATAATATTTTTCCCGAATGATGATATATTTTTTGTTACTTACCATGTTTGAAGGAACTACCAAACAGCCCAAACTCACAAAGAGTTATTGGTCACTTTCACGTCAAATCACCACGAAAAAAAAACAAGAAACCACAGAACCTTTCTTCACGATTAAGAATCCCTGCTGAGAGAGCAGCTCTTAGCTAACGCAATTTCCACACCACATGTGAGCTTGATTAAATAGATGGACGGTCATCTGGCAAGTCTCAACTGAACGCACGAATATGTATAGGAAAAAAATTAGAAATCAATAAAGTTCAATTTCGATATGGAATAAGTCTGTGACCATCACGGTCAAGATCCAATTTTAAAATGACTGCAGCCTGAGATGCGGTATAGTTGTGTGTGGCACGAGCCAAGGGTATTTTTTGTCGGTTGCTTTAAGAAAAGGGCTTGTATCATCTTGGGAAATTTTTGTCCGTTCGTCTTATACCTTTAAAAGGACCACGACTACGGCACGAGCCGTATACACTTCCGTAACATCTGTTGTGTTTAAAAGGCAGCTTGGAGTTTAAAGCCCAGAAAAGAAAAGTACAAGAAAAACGAGCGAGTCATACATTCATATCATCAAACGGACAAAGAGTCCTTATCAAAAATCTTCAGGTTTCTTCAGCAGAAATATCTCAACGGTCAACATGATCATCGACT
Organism: Sinodicranocentrus sp. ZH6; assembly: GCA_027743935.1. Classification (NCBI taxonomy): domain Eukaryota; kingdom Metazoa; phylum Arthropoda; class Collembola; order Entomobryomorpha; family Entomobryidae; genus Sinodicranocentrus; species Sinodicranocentrus sp. ZH6. Next base: position 28,633 of record JAHZNA010002006.1, read on the forward strand.
TGCAAGAACCGAGTGTGCGACGAGTTTTTCTCACACACAGCTACATTGTCCCGCATTTAATAGCCTGTTTTTATAACCCAACAACGGATCCCCTCTCTTTCTGTTCCTTATTCTTTAAAGAAATAAAAACTTGTTGAGTTTCTCCCTCCTCTGGAGAAAGATCATTTCTTCACCCCTCATACGAGAGACCCCGTACGATCAACTTTGTGGGGATTTAATGCAGAACCGTTGTTGATGCAGAGCTCTTTAAAAACCAGGATCATATTCACAAGAAAATGGAGCCTAAGGCAAATACCTTTTTATATACCAAAAAGGTTCTCACACCAGTAGGGTCTACAAAAGTATATGTCTTGTTATTCCGCTCACACGGTTCCTTCCTTCCTTCCTTCCTTTTTTCTTATTCAGCAAGAAATGTTTTAAAAGAACGTTTTTTTGTGTGTGCACATCTTTTGTCCACACATTTTTATTTCTTAAGACCCGAAAAAATTTGTCCGTTGAGTAAGACATTCATTGAAACCGGTTCTCATCTTACCCGAATTCCTTTTTATACGCTATTTTATTAGTGGGATGCACGCCAGCGTGAGAAAAACTTTAATGCATTTCAATAACTGTCATGATGAATTTAATTTCCTCACCCAAGATTTCGCAAAGTGGTCATCAAACAAAAACTCGTCAATCCAGTTATTGGCTAAACCATGCAATCAACGTCAAACCGAATATTATTCAATTTTATAGATATTACCACAACACTTGAAGAAATACCGTGTATATATTTCCCCCTTGCAACACCGACGACAGCCCAGCTTTCATAATTGATACGCCTGATAACTCATTCAAACCGCGATCGTGTTAAAAAATGTTTAGTTTCTAAAGAAAATATGAAAGGGCCCAGCAGAGTTTCCTCCAATTTTCCAAAAATTACGCAAACCTTGTGAATAATTTGGGAATCGGAATAAATAATTCAGCAAGCTCTGTCATGCAACACCAGGAAAAGCCCGAGCGCATATTTACTTAATTATAATAAAGACGAGAGATAACCTTTCAAAAACTAAAACGTGTTTGCTTTCTGACCTGATTCAATGATTAATGAGCCCACAGACTAACAAGTCTCCATTTAACCGTTCGTGTCTTTGAACACGGAACCCCCTCAAGATTCATGCTGAATTTTGAGATTCTCTCGTCCCATCAAGTATTCAGTGGAAAAAAATCATTTTTTAAAAGGACACAAAAGAAATACCTCTTAAAGTTGTCTAGTGCTTCGTGCATGCATGCGGGTAGCATATATATAAGAACTCTATACGCTTCTTGAGTCATCAGAAAAAACGTCTCTTTTGTATTCACGGGTCTCTTGAACGAACAACCGCAGAGAAAGGAAGAAGCATTACTATATTTTCCTGCACAACGGACGAAAAATGCATTTTACGTGCACACAACCCCTCTCCGGAATATTATTGTTTTAACAACCCATTACGAAAATTATTTTAGCGTCAATTGAAAAGGTGCGTTTTAATCATCTAGCCTGAACTTTGTAAAGATGATCGCAAGAAAGACTCGTTGACTCGCTCCAATTAAGGAAATGCGTACGCACCATCACAAAAATTAATTGATAGAACACCAACAACGAAAATCCGACGACTCACAACACCAATAAAAAAATCCCCAGTAGTGTAAAATGGCATGCTCATAAAACCGAAATCCCGTACTAAAAATAAACGATAAAAAGTCTTTTCCGCGAATAAAAGTGGAAAACGTCTTCCCTCCTACTTTTATTACAAACGAGAGAGCAAAGATTGTATCAAAAAAGAGTTTGCATCAAGAGCGTTTTATATACATGCCATCAAAAAAAGGTCAGTGGAAGAAACCGATCATAAAGTTTGTTTCATCTTATCTGACGGACAGTCCTGTTTTTTTACAATCCTGTAATAAAAAAAATCGCAACGATGTCTTGTTTCACTATCGATTTTTTGAGTCGCAATAACCATAATCATGAACCATCGTCATTACCATCAACGTTAATTACCATTTTTGGGTGTGGTCGCACGAAGAAAAACATTTTTTCTCCTACAGAATATCTTCAACAGGTACGAATACCACTAAAATTCAATCAACTTACTACGGGAAAAAAGCATAATCTAATCACTCGCGTGATCCAAAAACAAGTCCCCAGACACGTAGTTAAATATGCACGTGTGTTAATTACTCACCCCTCACTCCGTCCCATCTTCCAGATGAACCCGACTTTCAGAGAAAATTAATAAAAGCGAGACTTTCATTCTCGTAAATTTCCTTAATAACACTTTCTCGTTGTTGCGTGTGTGGTCTTTTTTTCATATACGCCCTGGTTAAAAAAAAAGACGAGTGTGTGTAAAGACAAGATACGCGTTACTTTTTTTGTGATGCATTCGTCCTCCACACGCCATTCTGTTGTAAAACTATGCATTTGTTCTCTTTTAATTGATTAGTCGTTGTTGTCTTAACTATTTTTGGGGGTCATTTTCAAAATTAATTTATCGAAATTTATTCACCGATAATTTTAATACCCTTTATTGCAGTTCGGTGCAGGGAATACAATGTTACTCTCGTCAATGTAATTTAGCAACACATTATTACCACTTTGATCGGAAGGAATGTATGTAAAAATGAATTAAACTCAGACTTCAGTCATTCTTAGATTGCCCAGTTGCTCCTTGTGAGAGTTTGGTTAATATTGTGAGTGAGCTCGACTCAAATCTGCTTTTCGCCTTATTTTTGGGCTTGTTTGCAGTTCTGTTTATAAGACTGTGTAGGTAGAAATGAGACGACTTTTCTTGCGTTCTCCGTTTCTAATACAGACCTGTCAAGAATTCGAGTAGAGCGCTCTCAAACGACGCCACAACTAGTTATCTGAACCACACGGCGAACAAAGACAATCGAGTGCAGGCAGAGCTTGTAAACAGTCCAGCATGTTTACCGAGGGGTGTCATATCAGTAGTTTAATTTGTGAGTAGTGTGTGCATAGGTGAGATATGGTATTACTGTGTATGAAAAAACCTTCGTTCGTGTTTCTAATCTCTCTTTTTATCATGATAAGGGCAAAATTGCATAAATAATAGGTGATGTATGCTCGGTAAGCACTTATGCAAACATGTATGTTCTTCTGAAATCATTGACACTCAAGACGCAATTATCACGTTACTTAACTTGCTGTATGATTTCATTCCTGGGAAAAATGCGTCTTCTGTTGCCGGCACGCTTCTGGCCACATGTGTATGACACGTCAGAAGTAATTTAATAAGGTTTTATGCTCAAATGACAATTTAAAAAATCTCAAGATACTTTACGTAAAAATTCGTTATTTTTATTACAAAAACCGTTACAAAAAGCGCATATATTACTACACGATTCAGCGTATTATATATATATAAAAAATCTGAAAAATATAAAAAAACAATACAAAAATAAAGCAAATATGTTGCGACAAGAAGCTCAATTTTTTTAATGATTCTCAGCAAGTCTGTATACACACATAACACACAACAGGACAGTGAAAAGTATGAAAAAGGACTTTATAAATTTATACTACACAATTAAAACACGAGAATTAGTGAATCCTCTCTCTGGAATTGTTAAGATCACTCCTAGTAGTGGAATTGACTCGGGTGTGGTGATTCCTACTCCCACGGCTCCGTTTGTACTTGGACACGTCTTCTGTGAACACGTCGCCTGAAAATAACAACAAGGGTTATAAAATCCCGTATGACACACGAATATCATCGCGGACTCGATTACTATGCCAATATACAAACGGCTATCTCGCTCTTCCGTAAAGACCCACCAGTTCTCAACGCAGAAATCAAGTCATCAAACTCCCCAGGCGCGGACTCCTGCTTCCTCCCATCAACCCCATTCTGATGAAACCCAAGAGAGGAGCACCGATCGAGAACTCCCCTGCCTCCACAACTGACCCTGTCAGTGTGAACCCTCCTGAGAGTAGCATCATGAGCCCTCTTCTCCTCATCTTCCCTCCTCTTCCTAACACTCTCGTTCTCAGCTTTGGCGTCAGAGTAGCAAATCAGAAACTGGTCAAAGATCCCAAAGAACTCATCAACCTCTTTATACTCCTCCCCAAACAACCTCACAGTTTTCAAGAAACTGCCCTTCATGTCAGCGAAAAGATCCTCGAGCTCCTGAATCCTGCAAACAGCCCCACTGAGAAACTCCCTCACACTCGGAAGGAACCTATCCCCAGTCTCCATTTTCTGAAGAGCCCTCTGGAACTCGACTTCCCTGTTGACGCAGTCCAACCCACTCCTCAGATACCCCATATCCTTTTCCAACTCATTCAAACTGATCTTAGCAGCAGACCTGACGTGAGCCAACTCGCCCTCGATATCAATCAACTCAGCCCAGTGAGCCTCAACCTGGAAAGCGAGGTAGTTCATAAGATTCTGGTTCCTCTGATTCCTCGAGTCAATCACGCTGATCAGTCTTTTCATAGTCATCGCGTTAGGTTTCTTGGACAACGTGCACGAGAACGAGCCCGACGAGTCAGTGACACTCTCTGACAGACGACTATCCCCGCCAACAACACCATTCAACCCGACAGTGACCTCACCCGACCCAACATGGTTCCCGTTCTGCTTCTGATAAGCACTGAACAACCTGTCAATTTCCTTCAAATCGAGAGTCGAATAGATACAGCTCTCGTCCAGCTCGCTCCACACTGTTCCGTGCAATTTACTCTCAGGGAGCTTGGACCAGTTGAATGACTTGAGTGGAGCTGAAGCAGACGGGATCGCTTTAGACTTGATGTTCACCATAAGTGGGTTCATTGGAGGTGGAGGTATGGTAGCAAAAGAGTTTGACAGAGGTGGAGGCGGCGGTGGAATCAGCAAAGTGTTAGATTTCCCCAAAAACAAAGGAGGAGGCGGTGGTGGCTGAGCACACTGGCTTATACTGGGCGGTGGGGGAGGAGGTGGGATAAACATTTGAGATGGTGGCGGTGGAGGACCATTATTAAACAACAGTGGTGCATGGATTATTTTAGTAGGGGAAGTATTAACATGGGGTGGCGGAGCGTATATGATTTGTGTTTGGACTGGGGTCTCTCCAATTTTCTGGATTTTTAGTTCGAGCTCTGCTACACGCTGTGACTCTTCAAGTCTCATTAGAGACTCCTTCTCGAGTCTCTCTCTTAATCTCGAGATGGTATTTTCCGAGTCTTCAATTTGCTGAATCTTGAGCTCCAACTCTTGCTCTTTGCTTGTCAAGTTGGATCTGATCAGATTGTTCTCGCGGGTGAGGGAGTCGATCTTCTCAAGCGTCGCCGTTATTCTCTCCTCTTCCTCTAGTCTGTGAATTAGAATTAGTCTGTGAATGTGCCACAACATCATAAGGATAAAAAAAACTATAAATTGACACGCACCTCTTGACAATTTCACTGACGTTAATATTCGGCACAACGACATGGTCAGGGTCAACCACGCTCTCCTCTTCTGCTGACTGTTGCTGCTGTTGCTGCTGCTGGAGCACAATTTGCTGAATCAACCTGTCAATGAGGACCCAGTGGTGGGGTGGAGGTCCTCCAATGTTCACTGTCAAAGTTAGCACACACGATAACAAATTTTGAAAGATTCTTCGATGGAGATATCGGATCAGATTTGAAATCTTCATTTTTTAAAACATTTTTTTACTTGAATTTTTAAAAACGCGTTTTGTTTTCAGAACACGACGTTGCTCAATGTTTTGTTTTGTTTTTAAATAAATGAAATTAGTTGCTTACATGGTAACATGAGCAGATGGGTGAGGATGGACTGGAGGTTGACGTACGCGTAGCTGTGAGACAACCTCATCTTGACCAGCTCGAACATCTCGTCTACATTCTTTGTGTTCACGTGCGTCTGAATTTACAACATTAATTATTAAAGTCCGAATTCGAATAATCCAGTCCAGTTTACCTGAACGTAATAAAGCAAACGTAATTACCTCCCCCCACCTCCTCCACAACTCCTTCTCATCCTCGACCCTGACCATCTCGAAAAAGTCAATGTGCTTGTCCAGAGTCTCATTCTCGAAGGCCCTGAGCTTCCCAATGACAGGCTCGATGCCAAGAACGAGCATCTCGTACCTGAGATGAACCCTGAACTCGAGACTCTTCTGCCCAGGCCCGTAGCTGAGCACAGCATTGAGAAAACTCATGATGGCAGTTTTGAGACTGACATCCTGTCGATAAGGCCCAGTGCTCCTGTCCAGATCGTTAATTATAGTCTGGAAACGAGCCCTCTCCCCAGCAAACTGCTGCAGGGAGTCGATGCTGTTGAGCACCTTCCTGTGACCCCCAGGAACAAGACACACTGCACCGAGAGTCTCGAGAACGTCAATCTTGCACTTTATCGAATCTCCTGCTAAAGTTGACGCTATTGTGTTCAGGGCTGTGGAGTGGGCGAGCACGTGAGCTCTCCCTGTAGTGTTGTTCATGAGCGATTTCACACATGTTATCACGTGCGGGTGAGACTGCGACTTTGACGGGTTGGACAGGATCGCGAGAAGGGTCTGGAGTCCTTGCAAGTCTAGGAACCTGTGCACGAACGAGTTTGGCTGGGTACGGAGCGCGGTGCGCAGTGACTCGTATAACTTCACTGGTGGCGTTGCGTCGTCCACTGGGGGCTGCAATTAAATGCGCTAGTATTAAAGTGCGTACTCAACATTAGCACTAATAGTTAACCCATGTGTAACCACATACCATGAGGTTATTAACCCTGTCGATGTAGTACTCTGGTGAGAACGAGACTAGCGAGCTGTTTTCATTTTCCTGTTGCAATGCAAACATTATTATCATCAAAATTCAGTTGATTAAATAGCAAAAAAAGTAGACTACAATAACACTCACATTTCTGCGGCTACAGTAAATCTGCCACTTCTTCTCAATCGGCAAGCTCAACATGGCAGTCTTGTTCGGAAGACTCAGGTCAAGTTCCTCCTAAAAAATATAATGCGTCCTTGTGTGATTATAGTGCACGAGCAAATCTAATTTAACAGTGTCAAGATTGCAAAAGAATACAACATTTTGTTGTACAAAAAATAGCCAATCAATAAAATCAAAACGGCTTGACCTAATAAAAACGCATTATTAGCGACAATTTGCATTCATTGAATGTGCTCGTTATTACAAGATATTGTTGATGAATGATCATTGCGCTCAAGTGCCTTGCGGCTATACACATTACAATTTTTACATGATTACATGCTTACTCTCTAAAATCAGGATTTTTTCCTTTTAACTCGCGAAATTACATTCCCGTTTTTCAACATGCTGCCGGTTTGTTTAAGGGTCAATTAAAATCGAGAGCGATACATTTCCGTGTCACTGATACACAAAATTTTCGAGAAAATTGAGAAATCCAGAATAAACACTCACCACAAGCTCGGCAAACTTGACGTCCAGCTCCTCCCTGTTGATCTCGTCAGGTGGGGTAGTCACGACGAGACAAGAGGTAGACCCTTGAGTCTGCGGTCCTCCTCCGTTATTACTGCCGCACGTAGGATAGACACCGTTCTTGTTAGCACTACCAACCACCATTATTTCAACAGGCCCGTGGTCGTCTGATCCCTTAATTAGCCCACTCAAGTTTAAGCATCCGCAGAACGACCCTGCTCCGAACCCACTGCCTCCTCCACTATCCTGTATTGATGATCCTCCTGGGGGCATGTTGCTCCTGTTTCTACCACGCCACGATCCGGATACCACCGATACCACTGCTGTCTTTGATCTTTGGAAAATACTAGAAAGTGTTGGCGAGGCTGCGGACGCTGCCGATGTGATTCGGGTTTGGACTAGTGTGAACGCTGTTCTCAGGTATTGCAGTGCTGGTAGTCGATCTTGAGGGGTGTTCTGCGAGTCTGAAGAGGGGAACTGGAAGTTGAACTTTGGGAGCTTTAGGTTGTGGAATGAGAACGCTGGGATGCTTTGTTGCTGCTGTGATTGTTGCTGGTCTGCGGGTGGTGAAGGGGTGTTAGACGGGAGGGCCGACTTTATCGCTGTGCGAAGGTTGTTGTAGATCTGGGAGTTTTAATTTTTAACGTTAATGGACTCTTGTTTGTTCAAAACTTTTCATGAAGATCGTTTGCTAAATAAAAATCATGCATGCCATTTCTCTCTCCGTATTTCATGTTTGTTTTAAAAATGACAATAATTTTGGATACTCTTGTTTGTTCAAAACTTTTCATGAAGATCGTTTGCTAAATAAAAATCATGCATGCCATTTCTCTCTCCGTATTTCATGCTTGTTTTCAAAATGACAATAATTTTGGATTTTCTCATATTTTGTTCACCATATGGGCGTGCATTCAAATAAATGTCAAGTGATCAAATGCATGTATTTTTTCGTTAAATTGATGCATTGGCATTGTGCAATAGATTCGATGGAATAAATGCTCTTTTTTAGCTATTGAATTTTTAATTGAGACTCATCAGGCAGTAAATAAAATCATTTGCGAAAGAATAACAATATATTTGACTCGTTCTCAATGAACCGAAAAATTAAAATTCCTCCTCAATTCTCTGCTTTTTATGCACAATCAAAGAAAAAGGTCAATCACATATCGCATTGAATAGCAGTAATCAAAACGACCGTAATAATTTGCTATTTATATTTTTAGCCTTTGATGTGTGTGCAGTAGTGCTCGTCGTAGAATTTTGCAATAGCATAATGATATGCTGCACACAAAAAAATGTTGCATAAAAAAGTAGATCCTCTATCGTTTAATTGCTAATCAGATTATTAGGCTAGATATTATTTATGCTACTTTTTTTACTAGAGTTTCACAATTCAGCGCAAATAGCGCAACTCTCGATTAATTACTGCCTTGACCGCCGTAAAAATGCGATATATTAGCAGAAAAAAATTGCTTAGCCTTTAAAATTATAAATTTTCTTGCAAAAAATTGTTTCGCCTTTAAAATTTTCATTTGCATGTATCATTAGAATTTTCTTCAAAGTCAAGTCTAGTTTTGAGACAGATTGGCGATGGAAATGATGGAATGCATAATACCTACATATTTCACGAAAGGGCATGAAATTTGATTCATAAAACCGAGACCAACCCAGTCCACTCGTCTTTTTAGCCCACTTCTTGCTGCAACGTAATTTTTCAAATACAATCACCGCCGCGGAGCTTCGAAATGCTTTAACGTTAGCATATGCAACCATATTGTAATTTTGACGAACCTACACTTCCGCTGACATTGATCCTTAAAAAATGGTTTTAAGGCAGTTTTTCAAAAATGCTGAAAGTACATGCAATAAAACGCTCAAACATGCGCTTTAAAAATCCTATCAAAGCCACGACCAATGTAACCTTTCAAAGTCCGCATAGTTTAGAGAGACCAATTAAAATTAATCGACAAAAACCACAACGATTATACGCTTTGAAGAAATGAAATATGCAAATTTCGAGTGTCACCCGACCACAAATCCAAATTTCACGGCAAATCCAATCTGGTTGTGATAAAACGATCAAGTCCTCAAATCACAGAACATAAATCTCAAGCGCAATTATATTTCCTTAAACGATAACCTTGTACGAACAAGTGTAACTCCCTCACACAGACGAAGAGCCAAAGCCCATTAAAAGCTTGCACATAAGGCAAACGTGATAATTGACAGGAAAACAAATTTTTACATACGAATCACACACAATGGTTTACACAACGGACAAAACAGACGCCCACACATACAGAAACGCACAAAAAAAGGTCCTCAGGTGCAAAATTCCACCTACACAAGATCTACTCGGCGATATGAATACTCGAGTCCACACACGTGCGTAATTACCACAAGATATTCTAAATGACACAAAAATGACAAAATACATAAAAAAATATAAATAAATAAATAAAAAATTGCTTACAATCGATAGCTTCCCCATTTTGAAACCCAAATTTCCAATCAGACTTAAAAACAAAAACTGAATGATGGCACAATATTTACTTCCTCAAAAAAATGAGAAAAAAACTCAAAATTTGAATATCACATATTCACACAAGCACAACGATAAAAATGGCAGAAATCCCCGTATAAGAAACACATATTTCCGCATTATTGCCACAACGAGTGCATTGTATCATAAAAAGAAATGCCAATAATTAAAATTCACAACCCCATCCGTGAGAAAGGGGATGAAAACCGGGCAAAACAGAGATTTCGAATAAATATAAAACGCACACACGCGATTGCACCGTTTGATCATAACGTTGCAATAACCTGATCGAGAAACCCTCCTTTTCACAGTTGAATAGTCAAAAAGTCCAGATAATATACAATTAACACGAAGCACAACAGCATCATCAGCGACAACAAAAATGGTTTAGAAAAAAAAGAACTCTAACCAACAACGTTGCTGTTGTTGTTGCCAAAGTCCATTTGGCACTGATCCCCGTGTACACATCTTCAAGATGATCTCCTCTGAAAAGAGTGTATGCATATCTCGTACGTATACATATTCATTGTCAGTATGTCAGTCAGCCACATACAAGGAACCTGAATTTTTCTTGATCTCTCTCCTCTCTCTCTACCTCATCATCATCCTCACGAAATAAACTCACCATCATCAATGCATGATATAAAACTCGTTAAAATGTCGCGTTATTATAAGATTAAAAGATACAAACACACACCTGCGTTTTTAATTCACAAAGCGAAAGGAGCATTGATGCTACATTCTCTTTTTTTCTCTCGAAAAGTCAAGCGGTCATCATGTGCATGTTTTTCGATTAATGAAAATGTAATATTCTCATTCATCCGTGCATCGCTTCTATTATATCTCTCTTGTCCTTAATACCGAACCCTATCTGCATAACATGAACAATGTATTAACACACTTTTTTTTATATATCTTGTATATTATGCACCGACGGAAGGAAGACTTGTAGTTTGCTGTGAATCAGTTTTTTTAGCCATATACTTTGATGATAACCATTTAGCCATTACGCGAGCATATTTTTGGGCATCGTAGAAAGTAAAAGAAGTCTCTGAAAATGGAAATGTGTGTTTATGTCTTGACAGGTGAAGGAGTACCAAGAGGAAATTCAATAGATATACTGAGCAATATATACACCAACTGTCTGGTACAACGAAATGCAAATCGCAACCTACATTCCGCGATGCTCCACGAGGAAATGGACAGAAAACATATGTCCGCTGACCTCTTAAATATTAGCCAACCCTTGTTGTAACGGCTGACTAACCCATTTCGACCATTAATAAATTAATAATCTGTTAAGGAAAATGGGTTATCGTCAAGAGGGTGGAGCTTTGAGCAGAAACTCTTTTTTCGAAAATTTCATTTGCAAAACCCACACTAGAATATAAAAAATCATGATAGTCATTAACTTAACCACACCACTTTCACAAATTGGCAATAAGCGAAAAACATTCTAATGTCCGACCATTTAAAGTCTCTGACCACCACCGCCATTGTTTGCGGAAAAAATATATTAAAGAATCGCTTCTAGTGACTTTGATAGCTTTTCGAAAGCCAATGAGCCGAGAGCTATTTTTAATGCAGGAGTAGTTGAGATGTTTTTTCTAAATGTGTGCATGCTTTGCACTTTCGTTTGTCCTCGAGGCTATCGCTCATTTCGTAGTGCTCACAATCGTGCTGTGCATTCAGGCAGTTGTGCATCAACAATGCATCTGACACGAAAACACGGTAAGCTTGCCAGAATCCTGTCGCATGCAACAACGTAATAATAAAATGAGTAAATTAACTAAACGCTCGTAGTGATCAACACGTAATGTCAATGGAAATCGGATACCAACTCGGAATTTATTAAAATGAAGTGAAAGCAAACAAATTTTTAAAATAATATACCCTTACCTTTCGTTTTCATCACAAAAATTTCATTCTTGCGTACAAATTCCACACATCCACCAATTTCTCATTAAAAATCACAATAACACAATTTGTAGTAATATTCACACTGGTGCACTATTAGCCTCGTCATAAACACTCCTCACTTGCCAAACAGGTTTTTTTTCCTCTTCCTTCCTTCACAGAAGAACCCTTTTTTCACAAAGTCGTATTAATTTGAGTCTGGCCCTTTAAGATTAATGGCCTTTAGAGCACATCTGCTCGATCTGATTCTCAAAACATTTTTTAGACAAAAGGCCAGGTTAAGTTAAAAAGGAAAGTGCCAGAAAAAATTTATATAACGTGCATATATGTATGTGATTTTTTTCAATTAAAACCTTTCCGTCTGATGACCTGATGAAAATAAATAGTATTACGCACCTTTTTACCCTTCCTTGAAAAAAAATATCAAGTTTTTGTCAGGTTTCTTTCCTCCCAAAAATACCAAAAAAATTCTTGTAGTGAAAGTAGACACTCTCTGTCATATTTTTTGACATTTTAACACAAACACACGGTGTTCGGGCATCTGGCACATCGATCGATACACTCGCTCTCAAAATGTTCGGGAAAAATAGGGGAGAGAGACAACAAAAAAATCAATAATAGTAGTGCATGGTGGTGGTGGTGTGGTGGTGAGTGTGCATACCCAACGCATACATGCACTCTTTGTTCACAATATGGCATTGAAAATTATTTACACTCCAGCATCCGCATATTGACCAACCTGACCTGTTAGTTATAATTTCTACATTTGTGTCATGTTCTGATTTTTACGCTCATGAATGAATGGTGAAGACCACATAAAGAGGACATGCAGGAAATGTGTGCGATACTTGACGTGTTCCTTTTTATCACGATTGTCACCGGTTATGTAAATTTGTTTTAAATGCTCATCATCATGATCATCACAGTCGTGTGTCACGACGGAACTAGATTACATGTGTTTGCTTAATCCGATTTGCTCGCTTTTTATTGTCAGCTTCTTATTATCGTAATTACTCGTTTGTGTCACTTTTTTCAGACGCTTCACCTCCTTGTGGGTGTATGTCGGGCGGTCGACGATGAAGTTCATTGGTTTTCAAATCTTGTTTATGGCGGAATTTTGAGACTCATAAATAAGCTTATTTTAGGTTATGCAGTTTTTTTTATTGTTTTCCTTTATTAAATTGAAGTCTCGATACATTAGAATTTTTTTTATCCTTTGCCTGGTATTTCCTTTATTTCCTTCTTGAATTGTATTCATTTATCAAGCCCTCGTTTCATTGTTTCGAATTTATATAAACTAGTGCAATGATAAAAATGCATAGTATCGCAGTTTTGGTCAGTGAAACTAAATTAAATGAACATTTGAAGAATTAAAGACGGTGGATGATAGCAATTAAATGTCAATAAGCTTTCGAATATTTGATCTCCCTTCAAGAAATAATAAATTAAATGAAGCAAAAGAGGGGTCTTTTAAATAAATGCATTGATATGTGGATATCCGATGTGATTCCAATCAATCTACAGCAAAATCTACATACTTGTGATAGTCATCTGCTTTTATTGATAAGCATTACTACTACAAATAATGGATAACAAGCAACTAAACTAACTACAATATTAATACAGTCCATCAACTCTTTTTGGAATGTTCTATTAATACAATATAATTTTAATTCCCTGTCTGCCAACAGTTGAAACGGTACTTTGCAAGCACCCGATATATTCCACACTCAAGTACACAGTAAACAATTCAGGTAAACCTCACATAATCAGGTAATATATAATTTACAAGCAACATCATCAAAAATTCCCCACA
>JAHZNA010002007.1:0-77997 GCA_027743935.1 Sinodicranocentrus sp. ZH6
ACTCTGTTATGCCTGTGCAAAAGTCTGTAATAAAGCTGAATAATAATAATAATAATAATAAAATGATAGTCTGGTAATGAGATGAGATTTCATGGGAAACATCAACGTTATATACTGCACACAACATGATGGTATTTATTTTTCTGTTGTGCCATCAATGTCATGTATACGGAGAGGATAATAAAGGGAAATATACTGGGCAAAGTTTCTTTTGCTCATTATTTTGCGCTCTTGTTCCACAAAATGGTTTGATCACACAAAGTAACAAAGAAAAGTAGAGAGGGAAAATGAATTGAGAGCATGTTGGTGACGATGAGGATGAGGAGTAAACAATGAGTTTCTTGATTGATTCTCATCTTCGCCTCTTCCAATAATAGCTCATGTAGAAATGCATGAAATTGACGCTAGGTTGACACAAGAAGGAAAAGACGACGAGAGAGAAAGAAAAGAAAATATATAAACTTACCCCGTCAGTGCTATACTGGTTGTATTCAGGATTCACGTTAAACTCTTCGACAACTTCTTTCAGCTTCTTGGTCGAGTCTGTCAACAAGAAAATGAGAAAGCTTTTATATCAAAGGAACATCTCAGAGATGACGAGAAGACAGATATTGTGCACACATCATCGCCGCATCATTTTCACATTTCTTAGTGTACACACGACAAACACCCACCACCCTTTGACTTTTCTTATGAGAGGAAACTTTGACGACAACAAAAATTGTGTTTCCACAAAATTATTATACACGTATATTATTAGCATCTTATGTTTGAGAATAGTATTGTATTGTCGAAATATTGCAAATTCTCTTTACGTCATAAGAGGAAATAATGGGAGAGCAAGATGCTGAAAGGTGAACATGATATTCATCAGACATGGAAAATAAAGCTCAAGCACTTGATTACAGATTAGCTGTTGTGAGCTTCTCATGAAATGATTCCTTGGAACGTCACTCAAAATCAAAGAGAAGGTTTTCCGAAAAATATAACAGCGGATTAGATTCTCTCTAGATTACCCGCTTCGGGAAAATATTTCTCTGAAAAATGAATCATAGAGGATCTTTACATCCATCCGCTTTGCAGAACTGGTTATCCCATCATCTCTGTGTAATGATAAGGTATGATGATCCTTCAAGAGAGAGCCTTCAAGGGGAAGAATAAAAGACTAGAATGGTTTTCCAGGTATATTTGCCAAGTAACAAGAGAATCTCTTTTAGTGAAGATTATGTATGCCGGGATTTGAGTCATGTGGAAAAGGAGGGGAATCAAAAACTAAACATGTAAATATACATTCCCTTGAAATTGTTAACCCATTGTTATGAGGGAAGGATGTGCAAAATTTGATATCGTGTGTGACGCATACGTGAATGACGTAAAGGGTGAGTTTTTTAGTGATTTTCTCTGAGCAGAACACATTCAACCATTTCAATAGATTGGGTTCAAATCTTGAAATAATGTAAGGATATAAAAAGATTTTGAAAGGAGTTGTATGGCTGGAATCCTCTCACCCTGTCCATTTGCATGTTATATGATTGGAAGAAAAGAATATGATGGGATGACAAGTCCAATCATGCTTTATGCCCACACATGTGTGATATAATGTCTTTTAGAAACAGCACACACTCAACTCCATTCTGGAGAAGAAAATATCTTTTTCCCTCCAAATAACCATGGAAATATTGAGCACTTGTCTTGCTCAACAATTTTTTCCACAAATGATGTGAACATGTTGATGCTAAGAGTGTCCTTATGGCTGAGTGTAGGATATTATGGAAAAAATGTTATGGATGTGGAATTGGATACACATGCTCATTACATTTTCAACACACAACTCCCTTATTTTTTATCACAAGGCTTCTTTTTCTACAACAGATAGTTACTCCCTTGAACAAAATGGATTCTATTCATCATGCACACTTTAGTAGACAATATGAAGCAGTGTGGGTTTAGTAAATGAAGGGATCCACCAATGTGCAAACTAAAAGTTTTGTACAATCCTAAATTGTGAAGCTAGTTAGTTATTAAACAAAAGGACTATTGATTTATTCATCGCCACACACTTTGATGGTGAAAATTCAAGGGTCAAATAGATTTTGAAAATGTACTCCATCCCGCTTAGCCGGACAAAAGACAAGCATACAAACAAAACGGGTTGATGGAGCAGCAGTCATGGTTAATAAAGGAGAGTGGAGTGGAGAGATGTGCCTATTCTACTCGGGATTTTCCTTGTTGCATATATATTGTGTATCATGTTCATATCATCTCTGAATATCCTAATTTATATTTACTTTAGATATCCTCTCCCATTTTATAGGATCCAGTGTGAAGCTAGTGCAAGGAAACGTGATGTCAGGCTGTAGTCGTTTTTCTCTCCTTCAACTTGAGTAAAAATAAAAATATCAAGGAGATAAAATGGCGCATTACTATATCACAAGATTATATTATTAAAAAACCTCTCATCTTTGAAGAGCTTTGTTTAAAGCGTCATGAAAAGTATTATTATTGGTCCGTGGCAAGAGTGACACATCAATTTGGGCAGAGTACAGCCACAAAAAAGAGATTGTCTTTTCAAATAAGATGGTATTACATGAACAAAAATATAATATAACAACACAATTTATGCGCCTCTTGAGGGAACAACTTTTTTCTTGAAACAAAAAAGGAATAATATGTGTTCCTTATAAAAGCCATATGGAAGAATAAAAACTTTGTATTTGAAGAAGAAAAACCTGCAAGGGAGTCATCTCTTCTCAGTGGCAAGTTAATATAGTCTAAAAAGTTGGACATATGTTTTGACAAAAATATGTAAATCTAATTCTTAATTCTTAAATTGTAATGGAAATTTCTAAAAAAAACTATTCGCTCCTTCAGGTAAGGACCCCTGAGAAAAGACTGCATAATGCATTAGCTCATCATGTTCCCTTGCACATATTTCCTGAGACAGTTGCCAATCTTTTTCAAACGTCTTGCATCCCATTTTCCACAGAAAATATGATGCCGCTCTGATGTGCTCGCTCATTTGTTAAATCATCCTTTCTCCACTTTCATCAGAGGATGTTACAACATCAAAAAGCTGTTCAACTTCTCCTTGAGAAGCATTTGTAATGACAACCTTCTCCAAATTGATGGACAGGAGAAGGACGAAGAAAAAACTTTTCCTCTTGGGCAAACAACTCACCATCCCTTCTTCCTCGAAAGATGTACTCCTCTCTGGAATATTTTCTCTTTTGCATAAACAAAACTGAAGAAAGCTCATTATTGATGCATCTCCTCAAGATTTGTAGGTAACACAAGAGAGACTTGACTCTTCTCTCAGCTCAGCTGAAAGAGAAAGATTTATGTTAAAGGAACAAGTGTGTCACGCGGCTTTCACTTGGAAAAAAATGCTCTCTTTCTGAAAACTCGGTTGAAACTCTACAAGAGAGACAAACAAGCCAAGAAACGAAATTACCTTTCCACACAGAAGAAATGATGTTCTGATGGGATTCTTATTGAAATTATGTTCTCCTATTTAAACCCTACATGCATATGGTTTCCTTATATTTTTTGAGAGAAAGTCATCTCACAAGACATATCTTATTCCCCCCAAAGTTGTCTCCTCTTGCTCTGAATGTCTTCTTTTTTATTGGGAAAAATTATGGATGCAATGTTGTAAAAAGTAGTATAGTTTTTCTTGTTTTCTCTCTCTCTCTCTCTCTCTCTCTCTCTCTCTCCTTCTCATATTCTCTTTCTCTGGTCCATTAAGTGAGTTCCAAGTGAAGCCAAAGCTCGTTTACATTTTTCTCCATGTTTGTCAAACAAATGGATAATAGAAGGAAATGCGAATACTTGTCTGGAAACAAGTGACTGAGTGTAAGTGAAGAGGAGAAGAGGAGTAAAGAGACAACATTAGTTCCGCCTTCTTCTTTCGTCTTCAAGACACTCTTGTATAATATCGCAATTTTAGGGAAACCTGGGGAAAGCAGGTTTCCGGCTCTACCTTGGAAAGGTGGATTTATTTTTGTAAAAGATTTCCCTCTCTTATTCCCCTCAAGAGGATGCTTTTTACCTTTTCGAGGAAAACTAAGGTGAAGTCTACTCTTCACTTGGGAAACAAACAAGAGGAGGAGAGAGAATTGTCGAGAGAAAGTTTCAAGGTGGGTTCAACTAGTGAGTGTTTTCCTCGACATATGCTCTTGTTTCGTGTCTCTTTATCATAAAAAACAAGACGTAGTCATCTCCTCCTTTGTAATGCTCACAGTCCTCGAGAGAGCTTTGCTTTTCTAATGCTTTTCCTCTCTCAAGAAGAACGGAAAGGTATTTTTAGCGAGGAGAAGATACTAATCGAGATATTCAAGGGTTTTATTTTGCCTTTCTTTCAACGGCAAAGGCATTACAAGAGGAGTATTTGTTGTTCAAGTATTTTATTTTCCAAGGATGAGAATAACAAGGGAAATTATGCCAGTCACTGAGCTTCACGGACAATCACCCAGCTTTAAGGACAGATGACATTAGATACTGATGCAAGTATACAAAGCGGAAGCAAATTTCACTCATTATTTTCTCTTGCGGGAGAAAATTTGGTGTTGGGACTTGTAAAATATTTAATTTCCAGAAGGATACGATCCCCTAAACTCACCAGATTACGCAACATGATCACAAGAGGATGCAAATAATATTTTTCCAATCCTTTTCAGCCTCTGCTGTGTGTTTGTTGCATTTGGGAAAATTTGATCAACTCAATTTCCGTCCAGCTCTCAAGTCTCTTGAACAAGAAAAGGGTGAAACGTAAGGATTTGAGGTATGGCTTGGACTAAAATAAAGTACTCTCTCGCACAAAAAGGAATGTAGAGGAATTATATAAAGTCCTTTTCGAACCTCTCTCTCCATATGTCCGTGCCGAATGAAAGAGCACATTTTGACTTTCTCCATTATGAATTCATGCTTTGACTAGTAAAAAGCCGGAGGAAAGGAGAAGAGACAAAAAAGCAATGTTCGAGACACACACAGAGGTTCTTTCTCCCTTCTGTAATATTGTAGACAGAGAAGGAGTTGGATTCACAATTCGTTTTAGTTTCGACTCCCCGGGGCTAACAAAATTGCCGCTTTCCTCCAATAACCTTCCGACACAGTATCCCTTTTCATTTGAGAGGAAAACCATGACAAACAAGTTTATAGGGAAATCAACCATTTTCCCCCTTTCTCTTTTTTCCCCTCTAAAACAAATAATATTCTGAGAGAATGAGAGAGAGAAAGCGAGAGCATAATATTCTCGTCTGGGTGACTGCGTTTGAGCACGTCATAAAAATCAAAAGCTGGTTTATTACTGAAAAACTTGCACTTCTCTCACGCTGTACAAGCACCAACATGTCACCAAAGGGGATTTGCTATTTTTTAACGAATCCTTTCACTTTTTTGCTATACTTTTCCATTTTATTTGTACTACTGAGAACGCTCTATTGGTGGAACGTTTCAATAAGTTTAACTGGAAAACGAAAGAGGATACGAGTTTCTGGAAAATGTTGACTTTTTGTATTGAACATGTCATCATATCTAGTTTCACCGTGTCTCTTTAGTAATTAGAGTAAATTTTATGGCTTGTTTTACAAAAAGACAAATAATTCCAATAGATTCATCTTCCAAGTGGAATTCCAATTTCTTAAGTTGCCAACAAAGTCCAGACCAAGTAAAGTGACATGACACGCAAAGAAGCTGGACTATTTCTTTTGTTTTTTTGAGAAATATAATGCCTCAAGTATGTCCTTCAAAGGTTTTCATCCGCACTCGAGAAAAAAAGGATAAAGTAGCTCTCCACCCATGAAACTGACTCACATATTGCATTATCGGATTGGAGGAATCAACTAGGTTAAAAAAAGATATTGTTTGATCGGCAAAAAAAGTTTACAAAGAGGGGTAATAAAATCAAAGATTTTTTTCTTCCTCCACTTTGAAATTAGATTTCGCTCAGACAAATCCCCTTCACAGTAGAAAGTTTCTTTTTCCCTCTTATTAAAGCCCACCCATGCAAACTTTCTCCAGCTTGCTTTCATCTGCTAAAAGAAGAAAAAAGGCGAAAATGCACTACCCCTTTCCCTATTTGAGAGGGCAGCATGTCCTTTTCTGAATTTTAATAAGAAACTTCTTTCCCGCTTTTTTGATCTCGTTTTGACTCCACTTTGTAATCACATTAAATTGAGAAAATAATATTTAATAAAGTTATACAGATAAAAAATACTTTATTCTCAATGGAAAGCCTATAGACACAGCTGTGGAATGTGGAATGAATTCAATGGGGAAAGTGGGAAATGAGAGAAAAAGAAAGATTTCGTATTCATCGGCATGTTCTCATTTTGCACAAAAAAATATCATCGCGCCAAAGATAAAATGTCACAAGATTGGAAGGACACGCAGCTAATGAATATGCTTGACTAATTAAACGATCCTTTTTCTATGTGTAATATGGAGTAGAAGGAAAACGAGTCGATTTTCTCTTCCTCTCTTATTTCCACCGTGTCTCGTTTACATGGTCGTAAAAATTTACCATGGAAATGAGCTCCCACCATCAGACTTCATCCTAGCAACATTCAAATGAGGGAAAGGGCGAAATGCATAAATTTGCATGAGCAACTTTAGTCAAATCTATTTTGATGATGACATTGATAGAGATAAAAATTCCATGTAAACATTTGTCATTCATGAGAACCAATAATGAGAAGGTTGCAACTTTGTGACCTCAACAAAAGGACAAGGTAAATGGAGGGTGACCACCACATCAAAAGCTGGCAATTAAAAAAAACAAGTGAAAGAATTTTTGACATGTTAGCTTTCATAAATTGCATTGCAAACATTAAAGAGAAAAGTCTGCTTGCATTCTTCCCTCATATAATTTCTGCAACTTTCCGTATGTTCTTTAGAGAGGAAAACAGAAGGCGAGAAATGTTTCATTTATTTCCTTTACAAACATTTTTTTCCACATGTTCTCGACATCTCAACAATACTTTTTGAGAGGAGGAGGCAATCGGTAGATGAAAAAAGAGGTTATTTATAACAGGATAAAAAGGCTCTTTTCTTTGTCACAAAGAAGGAGAGAGAAAACGAAATCAAGACAATATCCTTGTCTCAAATTCTAAAAGATCTGACATGTAATGAAATGGAAAGCAAAAATAGACTTTTCCCTTTGAACTGCTCAACTGAAATGTAAAAGAAACTTGAGTAATTTTCCTGCTAACATGGTAACCAGTGCTGTTTTGAAGAGTGAAAAAACAAGTTACAAAAAACACTTTGATATCAAACCCACCCAAGTTGACGTAATATCTACGTACAAGAAAGAGGTAAAAAATGTATATTTCTTGGAATTGAACATCTCTTGTTTACGTCTCCGTACAATCATTATTACGTAAATGAAAGATCCTATGATTACACAACAAGTTGGCTTTTGATATCTACCAATCAACTTTCTCAAAATGAGCAAATCTTTTGTACAGATGACAACCATGGAGATGACGTTTGTAATGATGAAATATTCATTTTTCCCGCATTATCCTTATATTTCCTCATTTGAAAAGCCAACCTTTGCGCTTTCATGTTAATTATTTTTTTATAACCTTGTGAGCAAAAAAATAGTTGACAATATGAGAAACAAATTTCCAAGAAATGATCCCTACCTCTTTTTTCTATAAATAAACCAAAAGGGAGGCAAGTCATATCAATAAAAAATGCCATTTTCCAAAACGCTCCATCATGCCTACTCTATAAAAAATAATGCATTAGTCATTCCTATTCTTACTTGCGGATACAATCTTTACACATTTTCTAAAAGAGAATCCCAGCAAGAAGATGCTAGCGTGTCTAGCGATCATATAATATCCCCTTTTGCAAATTAATCTCTTTGAGGAAAAGATATCTTCCAAAAAAGACTCTGACATTTAACTCTCCCTTTTCCTCGTCAAATGACAAAGTCAAACTCTGGAATAGACTGGAGAATTGCCTGTATAAAAAGAAATGTTCCATTTCCACCTTGAAAGTACACACACACACTTGTAACCACAATGGAGCTAGGGAAAAGCTCATCATTTCTACAAAACATGATGGAAAATGATTAGCTGATGATGATGGAGAAAATGATGGAGGAAAGCCACTGGATATAATCATACATTCATATGGCTCTTACTGATCTCCAGTATTTTTTTCCTATCTGCCTATTCACACGTCACGCTCTATTGAGCAACCTTCCAGTGAAAGTTTCTCTGGCACATTTTTTTCGAAAAAGAAACCCTATGCAAACACTCATCTTCTTAGGTAACTTATAATGAACAACTTTTTCCTCCATCATTCACTCCATCGAAGGGGAAAAAAAGAGAAGAAAAAAATATATAACGTGTTCAGCATCCAGTTTATTCTTTTTTCTAAATTTTTCCACCCATTATGTACCCTCCAGACCCTAGAGTTTTTTTACCAAGTATTCCAAAAGGAAACTAACAAGCCTAAGATGGAGAGAGCATTTAGTAAAAAATGGGGAAGGAGATGCTAGATAGGTTTCACAAAACATTCCTTGGTATTCTCCTTAGCAGGCTTTATATCGTCATTTGCTTTCTAAAGTGAACCTTAGCTAGAAAAAGGTTCAAAGCTTTTAACAGTTTTTTTTCTTCAAATATCCACACACACACACACATCTATCTATACCTGATCTTTTTTCTAGAGGTGGAACAAAAAAAGATTGTTGGCACAAGCTTGCACATCTTTGCCCATCTTGATTCACCTTTTTCCGAGGAAGGTTTTAAAAAAAGTCTGTTTTATCACTTTAGTTATTCCCAGTTTAAGAGGATGTAGCACATGTGTTTCAAGTATGGAAGGAAAATAGAAGTTACTTACACACACATCATGGAGGTGGATATTCTTCTCTCTTTCTTTTGTGTCGGCATTGAAAAAATCTTTAGTACATAGGTTTTTGTAAATGGATAGGAAAAGCTTATGGGTAGTGTGTTTTTTTACTTTTTCGAGGGGAAAAGTCATTCCCCGTGAAAGGAAGCAAGCAAGGGAGTGTGTTGCTGTTTGGTGCAAAGGTTACTTGAATCTTGGACGTATTAAGGACGATGATTATATGATGTCGTGACCTAGCGTAGTAAACTAGGAGAATGTTAGCTAATTGCAGAGAGTGCATCTCTCTAAAAATCTGAGGAAAAAGACAGATGAGAGGAAAAGTGGTTGGCTTTTACTTGTCCGTTTACTGTCACTAGCCATGCTAGTGTGTGATATTTTTTATTTCTAAAGCTTGTTTAGCACGCCGTCACTTAATGGACGAAGAAAGGAGACAAGAAGGGTAGTCACCTTTGATTATTTTTTGCTGTAGATTTTACAGTAAATGTGACATTTGCAGTGACTTTGTTTGATATTTTTTATGCAAACATTTTCATACATTATATCCGCACTTGAGAAACTTGATGGAGAAAGTCAAGATATAAATTTATTTCTCAAAAGAACGGAACGTGAGGGTGAAGGTGGGAAGAAATGTTTTTGAAATGGGCTTTTTACGAGTGCTAAATGATTTCAAGGGATTGCTCCCTCTGCAAAAATAAAACGGTTGAGAGGATTGAAGGGATTGTTTTATTTTGAGAGGAATCAGTTGAAGAGGAAGCTCACTGTTTTTATTCTACCTTCAGTCAATCATCTTCAGGATGGTAGGAGTCATCCTCGTGGAAAGGGTAAAGAGAGGAAAATCTCTTTTGTAAAAGATGAAAATGCTACGGTTAAGACAGTCTTTTTGGCAACTTCAATAACAACACGATTTTCGTGTAAATTTTTAAAGAGAAAAACACAAAAATCCAGTGTCGATTTTTACAAAATACTAGCCATTTTTCAGGTGAAAGACATTCTTCCACTTGTTCCTGGAAATAAAACATGGAAATAAACGGGGAAAGGTGGATTTTCATTCATAGGAATAAATAACTCGTGGAAAAGCTTTCACGTTGGTGAACAAAATAGCCCAAAGATTTCCCAGAAAATGGCTCCCGCGGAAAAGCTAACAAGTAAGTTTGTAAGTGTAGCTCAAGCCAATTAATTTCTTTTATTTTTCCCATTCAAATCTCCAATTTTCCTCTCATAACTAATGATTTCCTGTGAAACGCGTTTCTGGTCTTGAGTACACACTATGTAGTCACCTCATCAAGTGACTTTTTACTTTGGACCGAGATGTGACAAGAGGAATGAAAGTTTCTCCCAATTGGAAATGAGATCTGGTGACGATGATGCATGTGTTTGCTCTTGTTCCAATAATGGTTTCCATGCATTGTTGAAATATTTATGAATAGAATGTGCCCCAGTGTGGAAAGAGATAAGGGGAAATCCGAAATGATAGTTGTTAATAGATAAAAGTGGTAAAAACTCACATGAAGCATAATCCTGTAGCTTTTGGAATTCTGCAGGTGAGAGCTTTTCCCAATGGAGAGTCATTCTTGCAGAAAATAAGAGACGAGCTTCGTCCCAACGACTTTATCTTGAGGAAAGCCTTGTATTGCTTTAAACGCAGCTCTGTAGTTGAACAAGGGGTAGTCTTCACGTACTCAAGATGAGCTTGGGAAGATAACGACGCCTAGTTTCCTCTTGCGTTGAAACTGTTGAGGTGGAAGAGGAGCAATTTTGTGAGGAAAATTGGGAAATCAACAGAGAAGGCTAATAGTCTAGAGACTATGCTTTCGCTCAAAACTTTCCGCCAAGTTTTCCACAAAATGGTAAATAAGAGATGACGACAAAAAGGACAAACGTCAACCACTGGAAGTGGCGGTGATGACGGGGATAACGAGAATGATGACAGACTGTCTTCACTTTTTAGCTGGAATGTGTGACGTCTCTGAAAAGGTTTTATCTTGATGTTTCTCTTCTCTTGATAGAAATCCAAATGGATGCATCAATCCTCCAAGATTTTGCAGAATGTTGAAATGATTGAGTTGTATAGTGTATGTTATTCGAAAGCAGTCCTTTACGTTGCAAGCTTGTTGGGTGGTTCTCTCCAGCCAGATCAGACTTTGGTGAAGGTCTAGACACAAAAAGAAATTATGAATTAAAAATAAGCTTCGCGAATAGTGTCCTTGTTTCGAACTCATTTCATTCATTTAAATACACGAGAAAGTGAAACGGCAAAAGAAGCTGGGTGAGGAAAAGCTGTTATTTTTCTCTCTCTGAGAGTGTGAATTTGCTTTCGATAAAGAAAATGGATTACGTCCTTTGCCCATCTTTGAAAGAGAGTGGAGAGAAATGAGAAATAAATGTGTACACATGGACTAACTTAATGGAGATGTACATCACCATTCCGACATTTTGGACGGGGATGGATATTTATATTTTCTTTTTGACATTCTCCTCAGGAAAAGGAAGAGGACGGGAAAGAAGAAGAGAGAAAGAATCTCGGTGAGCTTCAAGTCCTGTTGTGTTTCAGCACGTGAGCGGATACGACAAATAAGGAGTGGTCATGAATTGGATTTCAGTTTCATTCCATCAAACCCACATAGCTTGTGGGATTGTGGCAGAGCTATGCGTAATGCATACCAAATCAAGGAGCATCAACCATCATCTGAAACAAAGTTGGAGTGCTGGAGTAAAAAGAAAAGCATACACAACTACAGCAAATCTCTCAGGGTGGATATATGTGTCATTTGGATGGAGGATGTCGTCCAAATGACATCTCTCTCTTCAAAGCCATCCTCTGTGGCTTAGCTTTTATAGAGTTAGCTCAAAGAAAAGTAAATAAAATCCTCGCTAGTTTTTCTTAATTCCCCTCTTTCTTCTTTTTTAAGGAAAAATGTGAAATCAAAATTGACATTTTATTTTTAAATTACCCCAACTTCATTTCTCACAATATGGGGTATATATTTTGGAGATAAAAAACCCGTTTTTTTCACATTTTGCTCTACATTCCCTTTTTGCACAATTACGACGTACCACAAATGGTGGTTGAGTGGCAGATTTCGGAGAGAAAAAAGCGCCACTCTCCATCTGCCGACTTTTATTCCCCTTTGTGAAATCTCTCACCCTCCATTCTCCCTCCTAATTTCGATCTTGAGCTGTCAGGTGGGTAAATAAAATTGATTATCAGAACTCTCCACTTTGAAGAGAGGGAGCAGAGCACGTAAAGTAATTTAGCTTCTACATCCGCCTAAATCACTGCTTTTCCCTTTTCATTCTCACTTGCAAAATCTTTCGTTTCTTTAGAGAAGGGAAAACATAGGAGGCATGCAAGTATTCACACAATGAGTGCACACGACACAAAACGAAGAGATTACTCTTTGAGAATTTGGGAGTGGTGCGTAATGAGAAAATGGACACATTTCTAGTTCACCACTTTAATATATTATTGTTTTGAATTAAAGGAAATATTTTTCTTGCAAAGCAACTTGCTCCCACACAAGCTAGCAGTGGGAAAGAATAAAGTTTCAAAATCCGTTGTTTTACATTGGCTTGCTCAACATACGTGCATCTTTTTAGGAGAAAGGATTGTGAAATAATTTGTTTGGAAACTTGTAAAAATTTAACTCGGATTTACGCAATTTTGAGGCAAGGGAAAGTTATTTATAAAATATGTATAACAACCCCATATTTTGAGCTTTATGCAAGCAAAATATTCATTTAAATAGTGTTAAAAATATGAGATATAAATCTCCATAATTTAAAAAAAATAATTCAAACCCCCCATCCTCCACGTCATACCAATCCCAGTAGCAGCCAGACAGGCTGGATTTCTATTCAAGAAACATTACATGAGGAACACTCTCAAACAATGAAAATCTACCTGTGTAGAATTTCCAAAAAAACATACAAGAACTGTATTCCCAAACGCCCCAATTCTCTCTCCGACTTTGAGCTCTCATCTCGATGAGCGTTTTCCATTATGCATGTCCTCCCACCAACGTTGGGAGGAGGAAACGCAAAAGTATTTAAAATTACATGAGAGGATATTTGTACGTGTGGGTGAAACAAAGATTTCCCCTCTTCAATTTTTTCTCCCTGCACAACGACCACCCTCCTGGTATACAAATTATCCAGAGTTTCCTCCATCCCAAAAACCCTCCTCATACCGTGCCTTGTAAAGAATACAACTTTTTTCTACTGCTTGTTCTCTCACAAAAAAGGAATATCACGAGAAAGACAGAAAAGTAAGCAAATATACACAAGTAAGTATAATAATAATACGTTATAAAGTCAGCTAATGGATTCTCTCCGAGAAAACTGTACTCGAGGAAACACACTCACGGACACACGGAAGAGTGAATATTCAACAACAAAAAACATGGTAAACTTTGCAAATGCTCGGCTGAACAAAATTTTGTAGGATTTTCAACCACTACCGCTCTCCTCTCCTTTAACCTTTTTCCACAACAAATTTTAAGACGTATTTCGAGCAAAAAGACAACATTTGCTTTTTTCCCTGAAATGACAACACACTCACTTGTTACAGAGTAATGTGAGCTGACTCTCTCTCGTTGTGAATAAGGACGAGTGGGGAAGAAATGGAAAAAGTCGCTAAAAAACTCGGTCTGTTTGAAGAGTTCATGTTGGAATTATATTGCTCTTTCAATATCTGACTTTGTGTGTGGTTTCCGTATTCCAAAAATGCGGCATGGATATTCTTCTACACTGCTTCCCCACAAGCTTCATTACTTTCACTACAAGTCGCTCTTCACAACAGAGACAGACATGCAAACCAAGAAAAAAAACTTGATGAAGACAAGAAATGACCAGGATGAAGAGACTAAGGTTTACGTTTTTTCCACATCATTCTTTCTGCGTAAAGGAAGAAAAAAATGGGAGAGGAAGTATATGAGGATTTTTTTCTCTCGGAGAGACAAATAGAGAAACTTTTGTGCTTGATTTTATATTTGCAATAACAACTTTTTTAAGGGGAAAAAGTCCCTCATAATAATAACCAACTACAACAAGTCATTCGGTCAGTTTTACGTCTTTGCATGGACTTTCAAACTAGGAAACACACTTGACAGAAATAGCTCAACGTATTTATTGTCTGCTATATTCCCTCTCCAAATTTTTGTATGTATAAAGGATACGAATCCCAAATGAATTTTGATTTTCTGGGGAAATATAAGACAAAAAGTAGTAAAAATAGATGTTCCCAAATAAGAGTTTATTCTTTAGATAGCTTTTTTATCTTTTGGAGAGATTCACTTCCTTATCGGGAAAAATGCTCACGATTTGTTTTGTATTTTTGGGGGAAAAATAATCAAAGAGGAAATATCATGGAGAGATTATCGACAAATGATTACTCTTGTGGGCAATTTTCTCCTTTTCTTGGTCCAGTTTTCTCCTTCTTCCTTTCTCCACAATAAAATGAATGGATTCTTACTCAAGGAAAAAAAGTAGACAGTTGGGCTCATGGTGTACAAAGGAGTTTCTCTTAATATCCAGATAATAATGGGAAACCGCTGAAAGCTCTCTTGTCCAGCATTTTCCCTTTAATCGTTTCCCTTACGTAGTTGCTTTGTTTATATTAATGAATGAGCATGTTCGCCGTTAACCCCTTTTTCATGTGAGGGTGACGGTACTTGCCACAAAAATATAATATGCTGATACTCACATTTTATTTTAGCGCATTCATTTTTTCCTCTTCATGCCTCAGCGAATCCTTCAACAAAGTATTTCCTAGTGAAAGATCGTTTTCCTTTTGGTACAAAAAAAGGTAGAAAAGAGAACGCTTTTCTCACCTCTTTTCACAAAGAACTCAAACCCAAAGAGACAAGGTTTTTTGGGAGGATAAGCCCTTTTTAAGCTATTTCTAAGTGAATTGTGAGTATCATCTTGTTCCTTTTGTGCTATTATAGTTTTTTTCTTCACAAAATCCTTATCTCTCTACTAGCAACAGTTTCTTAATGGAAAGAACTTGAGAATCTTTTTCTCTTTTGGTTCCCCCTCACCAAAAGTTTTATGACAAAGATAAAAAACCTCACACCTTGTCTGTCGCCGGAATTATATAAAAGGAAAAGCAGATTGGGAAGCTTTTTCACACTAACTTGGTGATCCACTGTGGGAAGCATATGTGAGAGAAAACTTTCTCTAGGTTACTTTCTCCATTAGGATTTCCCTCAAAAGGAAAGTTTCTTTTGGAAGAAAAAAATTGCATCCTTCATCCTTTATCCATTATTATTTTTTCTTCAAATATTGATACAATTTTATGGGCTTCATTGTGTAATAATTTTTCAGCTGAAAGTTTAATAGGAAAGAAAGTGAAGTAATTAGGTGTGGGAAAACTTAAGGTGAAAAAGAAATTCTCCCTGGGGCATTGGAAGAGAGTATTTTGTAATCAACTCAAAGCAGTAAACACCCATACTGGAGAAAAAAAATGGAGTATACGGTAGTAACAATGTGCACGTTGCTTTTATCCACTTTCTACTTTATGACAAAGACATATAGCCATCCATTTTTCCCCACTTTTCTCCTTCCAGAAAGAGTGGTGGGTGAGAGAAATGATTATCTCTCCCTCACAAATTACCTCGGTTTCTATTGACTTCATAATAAAACATTCTCTTGTCCACCGGGATCAAGTCTTAATTGGGGAATGAGTTGTAATGCAACTTTTTTTCGGGTTTTATTTCCCCCCAAAATATTAGCCACGAGAAAAATATTTGTTTCCCTCCAAAATACTAGCCACGAGAAAAATATTTGTTTCCCCCCAAAATACTAGCCACGAGAAAAAATATTTATTTTCCCCCAAAATACCCCCCAATTTCTCATAATTTCCTAGCCACAAGAGATGAATTCAAGAAGAAGATTGAAAATTGAGGGCTGGCTCTTTATTTTGTGATTTTTTTGGGGAAAAAGTGGTTAGCACGTGAATTTACTGTAGATTTTTTTTGTTGAGACTAGCCAACTGGAGTAGTTCAACTCGACATGTGTGCCACACGGGGATTTGTCACCGGGATCTAGGTTGCATTATTCTTTCTACCTTTTGCAACTCACCTACTTTATCCACCTTGGATTATCACGCTAGATAACTATATACATACATTCATCTTAGATTCTTCACATGAATTTCAAAGAAGACGAACAAACAATCTTTCTCCAGTTCGTGAGTAATTTCTTGTTGGTATATTATTTTCTCTCCCTTTTTCCCATAACATGCTGACAAGAACAAGGCCACCCTTCCGTGTTTCCTTTTTCGCTGCGAAACTCTCAATTCTCTTTAGCTATTCTTACCAAAGAAAAATATCCTGAGAGCTTAAGTCTGACTTCAATCTCATAAATAATTTAGCCAGCCCACCAACTCCAATTGAATTAGGGTTTTTTGCGAAAGAGAAGAAAAAACAAAGTGCAATCCCAATCTAAGGATTTAAGCTTGAAAGAAGCAAAACTTGTTTGTATCCGTTCATTCTCTATCGCATTATTTTTTCCCGCTTTTTTTTCCTTCCAAGAAGAAATAAAAATTGTATTTGCGACAGCCTCAAACTCCATCATGATCAGGGATAAAGGAACAAAGTACGAGTTAGGCATTGGGTAAGTCACACCTTGAAAACAAAACTTGGGGAGTGAGAAAGTGTCAAAAGTCAAAATGTCCTTTTTGGAGAGAAAATATTTGAAAACACTTTTTCTTTTCCCAGTACAAACCAGAGATGGAAAGGAGAAGGAATAAAAAAGTGATAAAAATAACCTTGACTTTTTTTATCTCCCTATATACCGTCATGTGTCCACTTTTCAAGGGTGACTTTAATTTACTTTCTTCACTTGCCTCCCTCCCAGTGGAAGAAAGGGGGAAAATGAAAACTTTTTCTACACCTGGATGAAATTGACTTCATCTAAAAAAGCTCTTCCCTTCTGATGTCACTCGGTTGTCGGGTTTAATTGCACGCATTAACTTTTATTAGAGGCAAGAAAAGGAAATTAGAGAGAAGGTGAGAAAATAGAGGAGAGATGGGCTAACCATAGAAAAAAATACTGTGTAACTTTCCCTCCACGACACGACATGTGTCGACAGTTTATTCCCATTTATTATACGTATAACTCTCTTCCAAATAATATAGAGTTATTTAGAAAGGATGAAACTTGACATTATGTATATATTTTCCCTTTTGAATTTCTCCCGTATGTACAGGATGGAAATGATGATGATGAATTAGGCCATGTCAGCATGTACATCAACTCCAGGCTTAAAAGGAGATTATGGTGGAAAATTTTGTGAATATGATGAATATCGGAATATGTGGAATATAGCCGTGCGGTAGATGAAGTGGTGGCCGTGAGACGAGAATGGATGCAGATGGGACTATGATTGCGATATTTACATGGTACACCCCACGTTTTTTCCGGTCTATTCCCAGGAATAAAAAGCGAGGGTTTGAGGTTTCTACGAGCTTTTCTTTTGAGGAGATACAAAATAAATAAAAATTTCAGTTACGAGTCGAAAGTTTAGCCGAGTTAAAATAAAAATCCAACTTTAATAGTAACACACCCGTCAAGCTCGACATATTTGTGTAAATACAAGAAACAAAGTAGACTCCGCCGCCTTGTGCTCAAAAGAAAAAAAAACTTTTTTTCAATGGAGTAACGCTTTTCCCTTTCTTTTGAAATATTTTTTTACCTGTCCCATTTTCCATGCTTTTCAAATTTCGTTGAGAATGAAATGATTTTTCAATTTAGACGAGAATAAAATTTGGTCTCCCCTCTTCACTTATGTTTTCCCTTTCATTCCTATCATCCTCTTTGATTATTATTATAATAAGCATAAAAAAGACTAGTTTCTCAGAGAAATTCCCCTAGAGGACTATGGTGACATAAGACTTCTCTTTTAGAGCCCAAATGAGCTTTGACCTTTTCCCTTGATGCCATTAAAAAATGTATTCCCCAGAAATATAATTTCTCTGACAAGCTCTTACAGAGAGAAAACACAATCATGAGAAAAAATATGAATCTAATTTTCCGCTTTTAAAACACTCAGCCAACCGTTGCATTTATAAAAAACTGCATCTTACAGCATTCTGAGTGTAAAGCAGAAAATGGGATCATTTGAACGATTTTTGGTGCATAATTTTTGCCTGCTGGAGGAAAACAAGGTGAAAAATAGAGTTGTAGTTGCAACCTGTTTACATGTGTATTTGTCAGCTTGCTAAAATAAAACAGCATAATGCCACCCTAAAGCAGCCACAACGGTGAGAAAATGTGCTAGATAAAAAAAGTTGGGAAAAGGAAAGAAGCATTTCTCGCTAACACAATAATAACCTTCGCCACACATGGGCTACGCACAAAGCCAAACTTTGTTGAGAATGTCATCGGTGCAAAGAGAGGAAAGGAGATAAAAACAAAGAAGTTTTATGTGCCCACCTTGTAATATTGTAAACCACAAATGAGAAACTGGATGAGTACACCCCTCTGGATATTTTTTCCCTTGTATGTATGATAGAGGAATAGAGGAAACTCACTTGATAGAGGAAATTGTGAAAGCACATATGATAATAGCCGGGTTGGAACGTATTGGATATCTACATTTTCTATCTTTTCCATTCCCAACAAATTTTTCCTCATGTATATTCAACTCTGTCTGCTCAGTTTCCGCGACGCTCAATAATCGGCTCCTTTTGTCTCTTTATTGGAAAAGAAAGCTAGGAAATGAATACAGGATGATGGTGATGGTGATGACGATGATACGTTTTTTTCTCGCCGTTCAACATCCCTCTTTCTCTCTGCTCTAGTGAGGCAAAGGACTATTTTTGATGTAATCAGAGTATTAAAGGTATTCTTTTGGTTGTCTCTACTCATGCACAATATTAGACACACAAGTATGGAGTGGAGGTGCATTAGCTGGCGAAAAAATCTCTTTTCCTTCACCTCCCTATGCATAAAAAGCTAATGATGATGACATTCAGAGGAAAAAGCATTTAGAAATGGTTACCATTAGTGTAGAATGCAGTTTTGAGGATGACGCCAGTAATGATGATGCCAGAGGGAGGAGCTCTCTGGATCTTGTCTTCATACCTTCATGATGAGGTTCATGTGAACGACGCTATCATCCAGTGTTGGTTGGGGGGGAGATGATTGTTATTTTAATAGTGGAGAATAATATTACCTTTTTTCAGAGAGATATATATAGGTTTATTTAGCCTCTCGGCTAAGGATAGTTTTTTCTTTCTGTTTTGTGTGGATTCTACTCTCAAGCTTAATAAAGCTTGATCCGCTAGTCACCCCAGAAGTACATATGTAGTCAAGGGGAAACTAACTCAAAGTGAACTTGTTCACCATTCAACGACAAAAAACCACTTGAATCTTTAGTCATTTTCACAGTCATATTGAATCTTGTTGGATCAAGTTCACTCGTGTAGGATTTTAAAGAAAGCTTATCATGGTGGGGGACACACACAAAGGAAAAAAGAATCAGTATAGTTTACTCTTTACACATATATGTTTATTTTCACAACACTTGTTATCATTTAAGGTAAATACATGTGCAAGGAGGTTTCTTAATAAATTTCCCTCTCGTTTTGGTGACACATGTTTTTGAGCTAAAGCGGATTTTCAGAGTTTGTCAAAGTTCCTCCTCTCAAGAGGAAATTGTATTCATGGTCCTTTCACTCTCGTTTGGATGCACATGGAGGGGAAAAATGTTGAAATACTATGGGAAAAGAAGGAAAAAAACTTTTTGTATTTTGCAATCCAAAAAATGGAGACACACCTGGTGAAATCCTTGAGATCCACTTTCCTTTCCCGTTCACTAGGAAATGTTGAGATTGTTGGCTAGTATGAAATATAGGATATTAAACTCTTTCTCACAAGCAAATATGTCAGATTGTTGGATTATACGGGATTTAACAAAATATCAAAAGAAAAACTTGCTCCTTCACGCATTTACAAAGTAATATATTTGCAAAAAAGAAGACGAATATTTATTTTTGAAATGAAACACCCCACGAGCATATCAACACAAGGATAAGTTATATAAAAAAGGGGAAAAAGATTAGCACTTTTTAGTTGACAATTGACAGCTGGAATAATGTCATCATTTCTCAAATCTCTCCTTGTTCTGGGGAATATGAGAGATTTGAAGATGTTGCTAAAAAATGTGTATCTTTCAACCTGTACCACCCATTTTGTGTAAGGAAAAAGGAGAAGCACACGGGTAAAAGGGGATCTGTCGGTATTTTGAAAAATGACTCTGCTCCTCTTGCACGCTTAACTACACGGGAAAGATATAAAGTGAGGATGTAATTTATAAAATGTGTACAATACACACGCACTCACTCACACATGCACACGGGAAAATGACAAAGTTCAAACTCGCATTTCGTCTCCCAATAATATATTTTCTTTTTCCTTACAAAACTTTTTAAACTCTCTTGTGTAATTTTTCTTCTATCAGAACCTGTCTCTATACTCATGTGTGTGTGTGAGAGCTATCTCTTGTGTATAATATGTTTTTCTTTTTTCCTCTTCTCCGTCCCAATCTTGCAGAGAGGAGGAAAGAAGACAAAAAAAGAGTCATGTGGCTGCTGCATAGAAAAACAAATGGAGAAACAGAGCCCAGCTCTGGTGTCGAAGGAGGTTTCACATAAAAAATATATTAAGACAAGAGCACACGCGAATGAGAGGAATCAAGGCTGAAATGAGACTAGGGAATATTGTAAGGGGAAACGATGAAATAATATATAATATGTAAGATATGTGGTTCTTTAAATTTAGCAAAGCAGATTAAAATAAAGAGGATAATGTGGGTTCTCCATTTAAAATAATTTCCCCTTGTCCCTTTAACTATCTTATTATTTTAAGAATGAGAATGAATGAGTATGCAAAAAAGGGGAAAACGTATCCTACGTTTTTTATTATCCTGTAGCCATCCTCTCCTCAAACTAGACCAAGTCACGGCAAAGGAAAGTGAACAAGTGAAGCTGAGGAGGAAAGCGACTGTGATTCTTATTCCATGAGCTCAAGACCGACTCTAGGGAAGAGTCTAGTAAGCCACCACAAAAAATAGCCAAGCTTCACCATTTGAACGAGCATACACACATCTTCATACTTACAATCTAGTTGTAGTAGTAATAGTAGTCGATGATATACGCCAAAAACCAGAGCAGCCTATATGGAAATGCCTAAAAGAGACAAGTCTGGCTAGGCCAGCTGTAACATCCTGAAAAACCAATATAGTGGTTTTTTCTCTCTCTCTCTCTCAAACAATATCCTACACATATGTGTACCTACTAGATTATAAAGACAAAATAGACAATATAAAATGTATGGTCTTTTCACTCATTATAGTCTCCTTGTCTTTTTACACTGCATCATCATCACCATCACTCATTTATTCTCTCATCATCTTTGAAAAAATACTCCAGAGGATGTTCACAACACAATCTTGGTCAAAAAAACTTTGTCAAAGAGATTTGTCCATTTTTGCATAAGCAGAGAGACTCTGATAGGTAAAAATAAATGGTTGTGCGTGAAGCATGTTTTTCCATGAAGCTCATTCACACACATTCTTTTCTCAAATATGGTTGAGATTTGATAACTTTGAGAATGCAAAGTTAGCCAGTGCATATTATTGTCATTATCATATGGTGGTAATTACTCCCCCTTATCTGCATAAATTGTGATCAAAATGCAAGCCCAAGGATGAAGCTGCACAAGAGGAAAGACAGAGCGGAGAGAGGAAGGAACTTGGTTGCAATTTATGTGAGGATGATGTGTATAATATTTATTTTTCAGAGAGGAGGAAAAATACGAGGAAATGTGACCTGACAGGGAATGTGTCTTTGTCTCGCTTGAAACTGGCTCTAATCTAATTAGCTAATTTATGGCTTCTCTATCTACCCTTGCGTCCAGTTGTGGTATGTGAGATGAATGTTACTGGATGTCGATAAGGGGAAGAGGTAAATTGGATACGAAATTTAGAGTCGAGAAGGCACGTGATGATGATGAACTTTGAAAGGCTTCTTTCCAATGGGGTATCTATTTCGAGTGGAAAATATTCAGCTATTTCCTTTATTTTTGATGGCAGAGTTTATCAATAATGGATTCAATCTGGACAAGAAAAATGTGACAAGTAAGTGGAGAGGGAGAATTGGAATCAGGTTCGAAATGTTGTTCAAAGGATTATCATCTCAGGTGAAAGGATCTGTTTTCTTCCCTTTTTGACCGATATGGAAAAGACATAGGAATATTTCGAGTGGAGAATGACGTCAACAAGGGATTCTATTAGAAGGAAACAAAGTGGAAAGTTGGATAGGTGGAGAATTTGTACATATTTGTTTTTTAAAGGTGAAAGGTTACCTTGTTTCGCAATTGATGCATGTAATATTTCCCATATAATGGGATGCAAAGCTGCGGCAATTTTCTTTTTCTTCATATTTTCCTGCCCTTGCTGAGCTTCAAGATGTAATGAGAATGTGATGTGGAGAAAGGCTTCTGCAAGACTAAAATTGATTTCCTGGGATGGATGCCAAAGACAAGGGAAGTGATTCTTTTTCCTTAATATGCTTGAGGCAGCCCAATGCTGCAATACGATTTTTTGTTTCCAGGAACTTTTACAGAAACATAAAGAGAGAAAAGGGAGTGAAGCAAAGTGATGAGATAATAGGATTAGGTTGAGGGAGAAAAGGTTTTTCTTCGGGGGAATTTGAAATCCAGGTGTACCTATAAAACGGAAGAAATGCGGTGGCTTGGGATATGGAACCGTTTCCACATTCTTGTAAAAGCGACATCTCCCATACAAAAAGGGGGAGTGGAGAGGAAATGGAAAATGGGGCGAGAAACGATTCATGAAATTCAGGTGAGAGATGGCGTGAAAGAAACTATGCCTTAATATGTTTGGAAACTTTACATGCATAGAAAGTGGAGGAAAGTTATAAAACTTTATTCCACATGCCATGTTTGCTCAAGTTCTTTACATTTTTTAGATTTAAAGGCTTCAAGCAATCTGTCCATTGTGGCTCGCTTGAGAATGATGATGATGCCCAACGTTTCTTTCTGCGTTTCACGGCGTCTTCTTCTCCATCATCAACTTCATCTCCTCCTCCATCATCAACTTCATGGTCTCCTCCTCCATCATCAACTTCATCTATTCCTTCTCCAGCACCTTCAAGAGTGGCTTGTTCATCAGGATAGGTGACTTCTTCGTCTGAATCTTCATCATCAAAGGAATATTCTTCTTCAGTGTCAGGTTCTTCAGAGTCGTCTTCGTCACTATCCTCTTCTTCGTCATCGTCACCACCATCATCCTGGTCGGAATAATCGGGTAAAAACATTTGGAGAGGATCTACGTCGCTGATGTAGCCGTGAAGGCTTTCCCTATGAAATTCAAAACAAGTGCTGCACATGAGCCAGCTAAATATTTATTAAATATTTACTAAATATTATTGGGTGCGCAAACTTACTTGAAATTTATGGCGAACACTTCGTAACGCACGTTTTCCTCCTCATCCTCCTCTTCCCCTTGCTCCTCCGCTCCTTCAGATTCTGGCTGTGGTTTCTCATAATCTTCTCTAGACATTTTTACCTTTGTGGTGTCATCCTCCTCAAAAGTAGTGGGATAGTTTTCTTCTCCAGATTGATAATCAGGTTCACCAACATCTTCGTTATTATCATCATTAACGCCGCCGGTTAAATCATTCATATCTTCATTACTAAGCCCCTCGTCTAGGAGATAACTCTCAGAATCTGCTTGTCCTGAGATTTTACGCAATACAATATAATGCCCAGTTCCAGGGGGGTAGGCGGGGTTAAGAAAAAGTATAAAGTCGACGTCATAGTCTTCTTCAGTCCGAGTCCAATAGGCTTCGTCATCGTCGTCCACATGATAAGTTGTCGATTTCCCGTCTTCTGACTTTTTTTGTGTGACAACAGATGCCTTACTGTCATCGTCGTCATCGTCGTCATCGTCGTCTTGATCGCTTTCTTCGTTGTCCTCTTCGTTTTCATCCTCGTCCCCCTCGTCGTCCTCCTCCTCCTCGTCTTCGTCATCCTCTCCCTCTGACTCGTCACTTTTCTCATCAAGAACCCCAGGAAAGTCGTCCCCTTCCCCTTTCTGAAGGACATCTCCGGCGGCGATGGTCTTGAGCACGGCTTCCTCTAATTCCTCCTGAGCAAAACATTGGAATAAGTAGAGACACATTAAAAGATAAATTGTCAACTGATGAAACATTTTGCTGATGAGAATAAACTAAAAATGACTAGGTTTATTTTACATGCATACCTCACTCTGTCTCAGAGGTGGACCTTGTACAAGAGTGGAAAACAAACAAGTTTTAATAAGCCTATTTATCTGGGTCAATTCCATCGTAAATTTAAAATGTCCCTTTCTCGAGTTCACAGAAGCAAGGACAATAACGTTTAACAAAAATGCATGATTAGCTTTAAATAATTCAAAATTTGGATGACTTTTGACCTGACATGGATTCTGAACTTTGAAGCAACTTAAGTACAACCAATGCCCTTATATTGTTGAATTGAACATAAAATGGTAAAGGCACAACCGCACAACATTCATATTATTCGTTAACAAAGAGCTTTATGAAAACGTTCACGTACACAAAATTTGCAAGTCTGCATGCTTCAATTGTAAAATTGTCTGCATTGTGACTCCCTGAATACAAATTATCAAGTTGCGAGTGTCAAAATAGTAGTAGTTCCATGTCGGCAACGTTTTTCCAATAAAGTGAATACGTTTTTCCAAATATGTAAATCATGCATGATAAATATTAGCCCAAACAAATTAATCAATTTCTAAAATTGGGATTTTTCGAAAGCTATAAAAGCAGAATGTCACTTGTTCGTAGAATTAAACGAATTTTGAGTCCTGTCGACTCCAAACCAACTTTTGAAGTTCCGGGCAGATTTTTTTAAAGGAATAAAAGTAGGATGAGTCTTGATCAACAAAGTACAGCAATGCATCCCCTTTCAATTGAACTGGTTAGTTTTCACGCCGAACTGCATCGAAATTTGTCCCACCCTACTATTACAGCTATTAGTTTCAAGTATTATTTTTCATTTTCAGATTTTAACTAACATCTTCGAACATTGTGACCCCGGCACCATCAACAACTGTCGTCTTGTTAACAAACTTTGGCACAAAGTATCCCTCCCCATTTGGACGAAAAGCACTCCAGTTCTAGTAATCAAGGGGAATGAGTTAGGGAACTGTGGTCATTGTGATAGTCGTATAGCTGTCCACCACAAGTTTGACATTTTCTCTAAGCTGAACACATCCTCCAGTACTTACTACCGCTACGCTGGAAGACTCCGGGCTCACAATGTTCATTTAAGCCGCTTCAGTATCTCAAATGGGGATTCATTCTTCACCTGGCTGGAAAACAGAGGAGCTCGCTGGATCACCCGTCTTCACATTACTAACACTTGGTTCCATGATTTAAAATCCTTCC
This sequence comes from Sinodicranocentrus sp. ZH6, assembly GCA_027743935.1. Taxonomy (NCBI): domain Eukaryota; kingdom Metazoa; phylum Arthropoda; class Collembola; order Entomobryomorpha; family Entomobryidae; genus Sinodicranocentrus; species Sinodicranocentrus sp. ZH6. The sequence goes on from JAHZNA010002007.1 coordinate 25,335, forward strand.
AGGATGTGATTTATGGGAAACATATGCCCAACCTAAAGTCCATCAGTGTTCAAATTGACTACACTTTCAGTTTTGACGACGGTAACAACCGGAGTCTCGAGTTGGAAAATGATAGCCAAGTGATTCGAAGAAATCCAAAGATGACGTACCTCCGTCTCATCTTTAGGACATGGAGTTCAACGCCACCTAAGAATACCTTGGTGCCTGTTAACTGGACCACTTTATTTTGTCACTATCCAAACCTAGAGGTTAGTACGAAATGAAGAAAACAAATTCTATGACATCTGATGCTCAATTAGAATGAATGAAGCATAGTATATTTTACTCCTTTAGACTCTCATCCTTACCAAAACAAATGACTGGATAACAACTCTAGAAGAAATGCTGAAAGGTATCAAATTGTATCAAGAACATACAAAGAAGCGTTGTGAGCTGGCCAGGTTGGAAATTGAGACGGTGTAAGTGAACCATATTTATTGGACTTGAAAAACATTTATACATTGGGTAGTTATGAAATTTTTCTAATTTTTTAAATATTTTTAACACAGGGACGAGCAATGCCGAGATAAAATCCCGCCTTCAATTGGTCATCTTTTCCTCGACGTGAAATTACCGTTGACAAAGCTCATTCTGGATTTGGGAATGTGGACAAATGAGCTTGTAATCCGAGATGTGCTGCGAGCCCATGCAAAAACTCTTCGTGATTTGACATTATTGCGACACCCTAGAGCTCCCCTTCCTCTTCAAGCCTCTTGCGTCCCTTACATGGAGCATCTGGAGAGTTTAAAGATTCAATGGAATGTTACCTTCAGCAACCTGAGTTTCTTGACGAGTATGCCGAACCTAATGTTCTTGAAGTTCTTGGATCACAATGAAACTGAAGATTTTTTCGAGAATATTGTCCGAGCCGTACGTGTGAAGGATATTAGCAAAATAGCGTTAAACCAGTTGACCACCTTCAGGTGCATTTACGCTTTCAACGCCATGCCCCGGGATGTTCGAAGCTTAGCGTTTGCGATGCCGTACATTACCTCTCTGGAAATGCCGTTAAACAATAAAACCTTCCGCGTGATATGTCGAGAGTGGAGGCAACTCAGGGAATTGAAAGTTTTAGGAGATCAGTTGAACGATGAAGGCCTTACTGGGTTTGTCTTTGAAGAAGGGCAAGATCAAGAATGCCATGAGACTACATGGACGCGACGTTATGTAGGGATTACAAAGCTAAAACGTATGTATTTTTTTATCTCATTTTTTATAATACATTATTAACTTACTAATAAATACTATGATTTTAATATATATTTTTAAATTTCAGACTTGGTAAGCTTCCGAATGGGATATGATGCGAGTCGAGAATATTTGGGAAACGAAAGGGTGACAAACTTGACGGATATATCGGTCTTTTTTGGCTTTCTCATGATGCGACGCTTATTTTCTCTTCATTTGTTTGTCGAAGGGGTATTTTTTAAATTAATTAATTGCTCAACTTCTTTACGATTTACTCGTGTGTAACCATCCATGTAATTTATAAATATTTATGTGTATTCGCAGTTTAGCGACGAGGCAATGCAATGTTTGCAATCGAACATAGTGGACTTGCGCATAAATCAACTGGTAGCCATTGAAAGCGAATATGAAGATTTGTTGGACTGACACGAGTATTTTCCATTTAAATGTGTATAACCACGTAAATTCCTGTTATATTTTCATTCAACGCATTGTAATGCGTTTTTAACTACATAGCACTTGTTCCACTTTGCATTATTATACATATATGTACGTATAAGTAACTAGCTCTAAATATGTTTGCTAATTTCAGTTTTTTGCATTCTTTGTATCAATAATGATCATTCCTTCGAAAACTCAGATGAGTTGACCAATAAAATGAAAATGATCCTTTAAAAATCACATAGATTTGATAGTTTATTATGACTCCATTTTTACTCTTTGACACGTCAACTACAGCACTATTATAGTTTCTAGAACCATCGCTTACAGTCTCGAACATACACTGTGATTTACTAAGATCAGGTTTGCATCACTGACATTGGTTTATTAAGTAGTACAAACTATACAAACGAAAAAAAGTGCTTTATACGACGAAAAATAAGATGAAAGGTGGAAATAAATGTTGTAAGATTCTTCATTCAATTCTATCATATGAAGGAAGTGTTCCATATGATTTTTGAGCTGAAAACAAGAAAAATAAAATGAAACCATCACCTTCCACAGCCTTTTACTTTTTCAACTGCATAAGAGCAAAAATAAGTTGACAAAACATAATTTCCCATAGACATAGTTTTTTGGATGGATTAAGACAAAATTCACATACAGGACAGGCCAACAATACAAAACAACAAGGAACATGTATGCCCTTGCAGACTACAAACGAGAAACGAAAGGACAGCAAACAAAAACATTTACAATGCGAACTACGTACATTCATTGGACAACCCAAAATTTAGTTAAGGAAGCATATTAAAGTTCCCAGTTTGTGTTGATAAACATCACGCCGGATAAAGCGGAGCTGGCTGGTATCCCCCAACAAAACTACCATTATGACTGTGAATTGAAGAGTCCCCATCGACACTGAAAAGGGGCTCCTTCCTTTCCTCCTTGACTTGATAAGTTGATCTTCCAGTTAGCTTCTGGAATATTAATAGTGCCACAGGAAGGACCGGAGTCATTATGGCGACGGCGACCGGCATAACTGTACAAATTGAATGAGAAAATGTTATTACAAATGTAAAAAAATGAATATTTTCTTAAGGATATATTGCTCAAACCGGTGGTGAGATCAGAATCCGGTTGAGGCAATGAGAACCGTAGGGCAAATATAGACAATCCTGTATTTTGAACTCCAGTTTCTATTCCAATGGCTAAAACATCTCTCCAGTTTTGTCTTAAGAGGAATGCCGTGCCACCACCGAGAATGTAGCCGAGCCAAGGGAGAAGCATTCCAGATAGTAAAATCTTAAAAATAGAAGAAATTCGATCTTCTTTTACTTTTGCTTGAGTGCAATTTTATAAAATCCCATGAATGCCATAAGTAATAATATTACCTGCCATGTGAACAATTTGAAGAGGTAGACATTCGTGTAGATTGCAAACGCGACAATGAAGACAATCAAGAATACTGCAAACGGCTTGAGAATGCGAACAAGAAACTTGGCCACTTTAGGTAGAGTTCTTTGGATAATGATTCCAATCGCCAGAGGAACAACAAGAGCCACAGCAAAGGTACCAATTTTTGAGTACGGGATTTTTAGATTTGCTTCTGAGAAAATGGTACTCCCCAATGTCAAAATCCATAGCGGCATCATCACTATCCCAAACATTCACATTTATCATCAAAAACGCTAGTAAAAATGAAATCACAAGATACATTTCATCTTTCATTGACAACTTACCAAATGCAGAGAAGGTAGAAATCGTGGTCATGGTGATAGACAAATCCAGATTTCCGCCAAGTGCTAAAGTCCAAATGTTGGAAGCACCCCCACCCGGCGAACAACCTGCGATGAACAGCCCTAGTTGAAGGGAAGGTAGAGATATGAGAGCTTTCGCGATGCCGAAAGATAACTGCAAAATAAAAGCAGTCAGTGAAACCCTCAATTTTCCAGGTCATCATAAGCAAGGCTGAAAATTTCTAGTTCAAAACAAGATAACGCTTACAAGCGGCATAATGACAAACTGTGACAAGAAACCGATCACTGGACCAACAGGTCTTTTGAGAGTTTCTTTAATCGTCGTAGTATCTAGAGCAGCCCCCATATTAATATAAATGATGGCAACTAGAGCAGCAACGCTATAGGTGAAGGCCTTATCAATCGGCCTAGCTTCGCGGATCACAGAAACATCCATGCATTCGGTTTGAATGGTGTTATTATTGGAATCCACGCCATTTGCACAAATCTTCGTGAAACCGATGAAGTTGCCGGTGACATTGAAAGAGGAAATGAATGTCCCATTTTGTATCTCTGACGAGCTTCTCGAACTAATAGCCGTTTGTGGAGTTACGGATGCTATATTATTATCCAAAGCGTAGTAAACCACTTCCACAATATCTTTGTCCCCTTCCTGCGTTATCTCCGTTCTTTTGAACGTCACCTGAAGCAATCCAAAAAATATACACGCATGTTGAAAAAATGAAAATTTCCAAAAATATATTCTTCTATGATTCCCTCAATATTGCTTACATCAACAGTGGAAGCGCTTCCGATCAACAACTGTTTCACAGAGTCCGGCTCAAATGTCACGTCATACTTTGACATAGCTTGAGATGCAGCACCCACCATTTGAAAGGAAAAGAGCCAGAGAGGACCCAGCATAAGAAGGTACATGAAAAGGTAATGCGCAGGCCATAGCGGACACATCCTGCCTCGATTCTCGATCCACAAAATTTGATCAAGGAGAAATCTGGAAAACTATTAAAAAATGCACATCACAAAAAAGTAACTGGAATAGCAAACAATCATGTGACATGTTACAACTTGAGATTTATGACGTGACAATAGTTGTCCTTGAAACAAGTATAAAATAAAAAAGCAACCTATTATAGCCTAAAATGTCGGATTTTACAAGTATATTGTGTCAATATAACACCACTAGCAGCGTGAGCATGCATTCATTTCTTTTAAAAAAACTGCAAAAGGATTTCTTGGCAAAAACGGAGATAAGGCACGCATAAATAATCTCTAATTTGGGATCAGCCACCATCTCCGTCATCACGGCAAGTGTGTTGTCATCATCAAATCATGTTACCGCACAGGAATGACTTACAATGCAATATTAAATTTCTAGAGAGTCGACAAGGACGACGAGGGAAAAAAATTAATACATTTTCTTTCAAGTTAAATCCTACATTGATCAAGATGGAGTGGTCAAAAGCAGCCCATTACTTTGTCAAAGTCATCATCATCATCATCATCATCGAAATTCATTTGCATCTCTCATAAAATCTTTTTGCTCTGCTTGCAAACAAATTAAAGTGGTGGATCATGGTTGATGGATTTGTATCATGTTTTTATTATGCTACTTCATCCATACGTTTGCATACACACTCACACATTCCGTTTTAATACTCCAAGAGTATCACATTTTTCCTCGTTGGGAGGTCTCAAGGAAAAATGTGAATAAACTACTAAATGTAGACATATTTTCTGGGTGGCAAATAAATAACTAGTTTTCTAATATTCATAAGTAGTAGAGAATCATTGACAAGCTTCAAAATAGGACCGAGTAAAATATGATAAAGTACTGAATGCAATTTTGTGTTGAAACAGATTGAGTTTATAACCACGAAAAAAAGTGCATAGGATGATATTATAGGTGAGTATCTCTTCTTTCTGACCTTTACCTAATCTTTGCATGTTGCATGCATAGTGAAAAAACTTTGCTGTCATTGCATATTGAGAACATTCTATTAAATGACACTTGAGCCGAAATTTTAATTACGGAGTTGAGTGGATGTCTCATGTCTCAACTCTGTTTACGTCGTTTATCCCTTGCACCATTGTAAATATGCAGAGTATCCTTTCACATACTTTAATCTTAATCCTGTTATAAATACCATTCAGTTCAGCAATTCTCAAGACCGGATATCATTTCAATTGAAAAAAACAAACTTTACAACATTCTTTGCTACCCACAAAGTATTGTAATAATAGCTCTTCAAGGAGAATGAAAGTCAAATGATGAAAATCTACATTAGTAACCATGTGATCAGTCTTTCCTGTGACAACGATAACGATATTTAAAAAACCGACGCCGTGACGCCAGTAAAAAAATCCTCCTTTTGCTCCAAACAGATATTACAATTTGCATTTCAAATGAAAATTCCTATGCATTCTCAGCTACCTAAATCTCATCTATAGAATTCAATACCTGAATGATTTCATCTCACTAAGGATCATCCCTTTTTATACCAATAATCAGAAAGTATATAGCTCTCAAATCAAAATATCATATCAACCTTGTCACTCAAGAAGCCGTATGTTTAGTGAATGTGTTAAAAATTGAAACAATGCAAAAGTCACCTTTCCACAATATTCCCCAACACTACAATAATAGCAAAAAGGAATCATATCCACATGATGAATCTCTTCTGAAATCTAACATGTTGCATTATTGTGCACAAAAAGTAGCTATATTTATTCACTTGATGACTACACCATCCCAGATTCCCAGCTAATATAATAATATGATTGTCGTCGTCGTGATACGTATGCTTGAAGGAATAATGAATAAAAGAATTGTCCTCAACTCTTCGTCCTCCTCGAACCACATCCTACCCTAAGCAACCACATAATCATAAATTCATAATAACAACAGCACAGTAGACAAAAGTCAAAGCGTATCTTCATCTTGAATGGAAGACAGAGAGAAGCCCACATTGAAATTGAAAAAAACTGTACTCAACTCATGAACAATCCTTCTCACGAGGAAACAAGTAAATAAACAGAATGATAGTCCCCTCATCCCACAATCTCACATGAAAACAACTAGCAGCCATGCAACATGTTTGCAGTTGACTGCTAAAAAATTCTTTTTTCCTCTTTGCTAAGTAGAAAGGTTAAAGGAAAGATAAAACTCAATTTTTCCCCTAGTCTGACAATACATTTACTTTTTTCTCTCTCCAATAGCGAATCAAGTTTATTGAAGTTGACTTACCTCAACTTTCAAATCCTTTTCCAGGAATTTAGATAGGAAAAGTGATGAGTACACTTTTGTTGAGAATTCTACTTGTCTATTATCACACTTGACAACTTGAAAATGTTTTTTAGATGCACATATCACTCTCTACTCTACTAAGTTATGAGTAATTACAATCCACTTTTATCGATACACGAAATGACTACAATGAATAATATAACCACCCTTGAGATAGTTTTTATGTCCTTCTTGTAGGACATCACATGGCAAACTGACTGACTGGCTGAGTAAATCCTGCCGCTGTGATTATTCGCCTCTCTAACTTTTAACTACTTTTGCCTTCATGTAGTATTCTTGATAAAGTTATCATATTATTATAAGCCAAGATAAAGCATGCGTACGAAGTAGATGAACTAACTTTAACCAATCGTTGTGCAAAGACTAACGGGCAGATTTCAACAATGATTACATTTTTCTATAAAGCATGTATTATATTATGCATAACGATATTTACTATATTATTCGCGGGGGTTTAGGGGTGATATATCGGGGGACACTTTTATACATTATTCATGTTTTTCAAAAACTTCAATTTAAATAAATTTCGGACACTTCATTGAGAATGCTGAACAGGGGTTTCATAAAGGATATTGTACTTGAAATTCCGCTTTCAAAAAAATTTAAGCTGGAGTACACACTGAGTAATCTAATTAGACTTTTGAGCTCATTGAATTTTTAGTCAAAAATTTGCACACACCTCTAAAAGTGTATTAAAATGTGTCGTACTTTGAATCAATCAAAAGCGGCTTTTGTACATGTTTGCATCTGCTTATTTGTTATTTATAACATTTTGGCGTTAAACGTTTTGCAACTGCTGCTCGTGAAAGAAGACCCTCTACTTAATAGTTACTTCTTAGCACTATTCTTGTTTAATGACCCACCTTGCGCTCCAGGAGATAAAATAAATTAATATATTTGTCACATTCTGTGGCGGAATACTTATTAGTCATAATAGTTTAGTCATTTTCCATTTCAAGAATCATCACTGCGAATGACGCATACAACTTAAATATTTAGTCGAATTTTCATAACATGAAAATGGTTAAGTCTGAGAAGCGTATTCTCGTTGGTATACCTTCGTAGACCTAATGCAGATTAGAATCTCTAAAATCTATTCCAGTAGAACAAACTACCATGAATTCGAAAATGTAGACGGTTTTGCAGTAGCTTTAAGGACGTAGCTGAAACATGCAGCTAAAGCTAGTTCATCTACTTCGTACGTATGCTTTATGAGGATGATCCCACACATGCTATGAACTTTTGTACACGGCAAACATTCATTGAACAGATACACATGGAGTGGTATCATGTGAAGATATTATATGGGCTAAATATATGTAAAATAACTTGGATACCTGTATACTTTCCTATTCCTTCTCATTGTTGATGCTAAAGATAATAGCAAGCTTGTGATTTAGCTGTGTGATTTGACTTGCCTACCTTTTCAGTTTCAGAATGAAAGGGATCTTTCAAATAAAAGGCTAGACTGTTGAGTTGGAGGAGAGCCCTGTAATAAATAGAGGTAATCTACTACTACATTTATTTTACCCTATTTTACTCTCAATAAACATCAGTCATTGGAGTTGTACATGAAAAAAGAGAGATTTTACTAAAGTACCTTAGGCAGAGGTGTATCTTTAACGTAGAAAAATAAACTGACGTATACCCTCCATTGAAAGATACGCATCCTTTTAAATTTTCCATTCATTCCCTCACTCTACCTGGCTCTTTTGCTCAAGAATTATTGCAAGGATGTGATTAAGATAAGAAAAACGAAAAGAGAATGTTGCTGAATAGCCAGAAGCAATGCAAAATGCAACACGGTCATTCAACAGCGTTGACGTTATTCGTCCCATTCTCCGTACATTGTTGGCACATTCTTGAAGTAAACTTGGGGAATTTTGTACGACGAAATTCCCTGCCCCCGTGTCTTTTGGGAAATGAGAGATGAAACCAGTTTTACACACAAGTAAATAAATTCCACCTGGAGGATGGTGCAAGATGTATACGAGGATTTTCTGTACATCCTTTTGTACTGAAAGGGGTTAGGATTTTACTGAGAAAAATAGGTAATCCAGATATTATGCAAGTTTCGTCATTTCATCAGCCATGTACATCTTTTCATACGCTGAATTGACAATAATATTACGCTGTTACGTTGTACTTATGCAGATCAAGATAAGACGGGAAGTGATCAGCTGAACACGATATTAATAAATCTGAATATAATAATAATATGCGCGATAAGTTACTTTTCCGCTGTACTACAGTAGGAATACGTGAGAGACATAGACTATTATTGCGTAATCCTGGGGTAGCATCGTTTACTAGAGAAATATGGAAAATAGAAGGGAAACTGGTCAACTAAATAGATGCAACACTAGATATCGCTGTTGTAATCACTCATGTGCTCGATAAAAAAGGCGGAATTAGCCTGGGAGTTGAGGAAAAACGTAGCTTGCTATATATTATTCTTCTGTTTATTCAAGTGTTCTTTAGTATTATATCCTTCTTTAAAGAAAAAAAATGTACATTTTTTATACGACTAACATTCAAAGAGGTCCTTCGTTGAGTATCACTAAAAAGGAAAGATTATGTTATTTCGACTTTTGCAATGCCATTTGGGGAATATATACTGTACACAGGAAAATACACATGAAGAGGAAGGACTACCTGAACAATTTTGTTCATTATGAGTTGACGCAAGTAAAAAATTGTTGAAGGATTTTTTTCACTAGCAAGGTTTCCCCTTTTGTATACAAACACAATAATAATATTGGACCCCTATGAAAAATCCCCTAGTGAGATTCAGATTACCTAATACAAGTACAAAGTACAACTGTATAATCTACACGAGAATAGTTATTATTTTTATGGCTTCAATTCAAATTTTGTACCTCATCCCATATGAATCTACTTTTTTCCACGTGCGTGACAATTGAACAAAGGAAGACCTAGTTAGTTTTTTTTTTGTTTTCTCATGAAAAAAATTCTTGTCTGAGAATATGTTTTTTATGAAAGGAAAAACTATGAAAAAGAGAAAGCAGCTCGAATCGATTATTTCCACTTGTTCAGACTAGACAGTAGACATCTAGACAAGGGTTATCACAATTCGGCGTTTTTCTCTCCTTCTCACAAGATAAATCTCAAAAGTGTAGAGAGCACATGACACCATGACAAAGTGCGGGATTCACATGACATGGGATTTTTCAGTAAAGCATAAAGAATAGATTGTAAGACACGTGCGTATTTACACACTCAAAAAATGTTGTCATTGTGATAAACAAAGAGTGAGTTCAATCACCATGAAGATAAAACACTATAATAGCGTCATTCTCATCTCGAAACTATTCCACAAATATGCACAAAGAATTCATGGAGATGAATCATACCAATCCAGATATTAAAGGTTATGCACAAGCTTGAAAAAACAGCTTGCATCACTCTTCAACTAATCGTAAGTAAGCCGTAAAAGCCGTGCCGAAGGACGGCGACTACGGCGAGATGATAAAATTGAGATGCATTTTTTATGCTAATGATGATATGCTATATACATCAATGTAATACTTTTTGGTGGAAATTGGATATTATGATGAAGCGTTAGTGGTTGTTATTTATGATTATAAAACTGCGTACGTGACAAGAGGCAACTGGATGATGAGGATAGTAGTGTAATCAAAGCAAGTGGCTTACAAAGTTATCAGCGAGGTTTATTAATAACGTTATTATTGATGCGTGCAGCTCCTCAGTAAATTCAACATTCACCTCAAGAACATTATGCACAAGCTTGACACGTTATCATCGGTAAAAATGCACTTACTTGATGAATTACATGAATGAATAATTAAATAATTCTAAGGATTTTATGTGAGTATATTGCTCTCATTTTTCTCTATTTCTAGCAATTTTGGCAAGTTAGCTAAAAAGCTTAATGTTGGATGCTCTGAAGTGGTTTTATACATTCAAGCCTTTGACTTTTAGAGAGGATCATGTCAACTCTATTTTATCCACCTTTGCTGATGCAATTAAAAGACAATACGTCACCGCTAATCAATCCACAACTGGTGAATATATCCTTTTTGACAGTTAGGTTTCTGCTTTATGTCATGAGTCAGTTGCTCTATTCATATGACTAGGGCAATTAAGGAAATTACATGAAGAAAATATCTCAAAGTAAGATGAGCCCCATGGGCCGGGCACGTAGAAATTACGCATATATCACGTTCCAAGTTACATCATTCTATTGACCAAGTTTCATTCCTTCTCCAGCTAAAATAAAATAATATACTTAGCTAAATGTCATCATTACTGTTCCACTGACTTTTGCTTTGCTCCACTTCACCGTGCATATGTTCATGAGCTCGTTACTTTCTCGAAAGTGTATCGAAAAGGATTTTTTTTCTTCATTTTTGTAGAATACAATGAGTGGCGGAAATATAACAATTGATTACAATGACGTTAGTAAAATAATTAGCAATGCAACCGCTGACCACACAACCTAGATTTGGATGACTAATACAAGATACAACACACAAAATGAGTCATTCTTAGTTTTCTTTCTAATTATATTAATTATCCAATCTCTATATTTGTCCCTACATATAATTGGCCACGAACCAAGAAACACCACAGAAATCGCATATATATGAATACATACTAATATGTATGAAGCACATGTATGCAGCTTTCCGAAACCATTTCCAAAACTTGGCAAAGAACTTTACACCTTCCATTTCCAAACTATGATACAAATTTCCAAACAAAAGAGCCGGAACTAACTACTAACTAGTTTGAATTAATGGAAATAACTGCGAGAATGAAATTTTGGAAAATCAATCTCTTAAAAATATCAATCTTACCGGATAGCTCCCTTTCTTGTTGAGAAACAGCTGATCCTTCGTTAAGCGACAAAAGTATTTGATAAGGAATAGAAATCAGAAATCCGAAATAGGTTAGTGAGAAATTTCACTTTTTTCGTCTTCTTTAGACACACCTGTGAATCTCTCAACTGACTAAAAAAAATAGTACAATAACTGATTGGATACTTCCTCAAGTCTTTCTCCGGCAGGATGCTCTTCTCCAAATTTTCAAGGTTAAGTATCCAGCGTGACGGTGTTTAAAGAGATGAGATTTCTGCCACACTGAATGTGAGAGAAAAAGGGACTTAGCCGACACACAGGAATGGAGCAGATGGCAATTCTCCAGAAGAGGTAGGAGATGGAGATCCCTGCACTAATATTTGCTCCGAAGACTGGACGACGGGAAAGGAAATGCAGTGCACACTGTATTCTCCTCAATCCCGTACTGTCACATGGTCCTCTTTCCTCCTCCACGACATTTACCAATAAATGGATCAGATGGAGGCTTCAATGTGAGGGGGATAATCCTGCAATCCTGCCTGTGTTACTTTTATATGCAGCATCGGAATTTCTCGCCTCTCTCGTCGGAAACTTTTATTCCCTCGGTATCACTTTGCAGAAGAGAGAGAGAGATGAGGAAATAGACTTGCACATAACGGGATAGATCAGTGTGTAAGTCACATTCTCTCTCATTCTTCGTGGGTGTCATGTGTCATGTCATGAATGATCCATTAAATATATGTTATTTATATGTATTGTGTAATTAATTGTGTAAGCCAATCATTATGCATTTTTTTGGATACACTTTGTTCATCTTATTTCCACATGCGGCTTTTTCTTCGTTTAGGTTGATGTTGGTTGATTATGATAGATGAAGAGTGGACAAATGACAGAAAGTAGATTGCATCATTGGATGGAGGGTTCTAGTAATGCTTCAAGTGAGCCAGTTGTTTTGTTCATATATGATTGATTTATTTATGACGGCATACTTTTCCTGTCTTTATTTATTTTGGTAGTTATATACGTTTACTTTTAATTTATTTATACATATGTCATATATATCTTGTTTCTTACACTTTTAGCAACCATACGTTAGGGATTTGATCCTTATCATGTAATTAATCTTTATGCGGTTTACAACGTTAACGTTGACTTTTTGGGGTAATTTTGAAAGTAGGAGAGATTTCTGTTGTTTGTGGATTTCCCATAAATATATTTATATAAATTAGATAACATTTAATGATGCTTTAATTTCGAGGTGGGTAACAGTGGCGAAGGAATTTTGTAGATTAAAATAAAATCTACGTAAGTTTTTTTATAATTTTAGAATCAATGACGTTGCAAGATTTAACTAGATACTGACCCTATTTTTACTGACGGGATCTACTCTGCTTAAATGCATTCGTTTTCTCTGTCTAATTTGGTAAATGGTATATATGTATGGGAAAAAAGTAGATAAGTTTGAGTCAAAGAGTGGCACAGGGAACTGGAATAAATGTAAAAAAATGTATCTGGCTTTTTGTTTAAAGCGTCGTTTCTAAGCCCTTTGGTTTTAACACTTCCACGGCGGAAATGGAGCTTCGTTTCTTTTGTGAAGCTTGCAACAGACGTTTAAATTCGCCAAGGGAAGTTCTCGGCTTCAAGTCTCTGTTGCCACTGCTAGCTGACTCTGCAAAAGCCACAGAATTCCTCCGAAAGGGGAGGGAAGGTAGTAAATTAATAGATCTTCGGTAGATGCTGCTACCAGAGGAGCTACTAGTACCGTTTTTTGTAGGTGTGGGGATGGTATACCCCTGGGGAGGTTCAAGTGTGGCACTGTAATTGTTACTAGAGTAATGACTACTGCTATTACTATGAGGAAAACTACACGACTGAACACTAGAGGGCGTTGTAGGTCCAATGGGAAAAATTTTACGACCAGATCCAAAAGCACGCGTTGGTGGAACCGGAGGTACGGTTCTGTTCGAAGTCATCCCGTCACTAGCAATAATTAGAGTAGAGCTTTTTGGCGGCGTGGAAGGCCACCCATAAGTAGGATAATGAATGGGGGAAGCAGCTGGGCTAGGATTTGAAATATGACAGCTACTCGACGGTCTCTTGACTGGAGTTGAGGTGGTAAACTGAGGTGGCAACGGAGATGTTTCCACACTCAACTTTGGGAATCCCTCAGGAATAGTAGACTTTACGCTGGAAGAGGTAGCAGACCTTGGGAGACTGTTAACCGAGGATCCTGCCGTGTAATGCCCGATACTCGAACTGGATCGGGGAAGTGGACGACTTACATCTGCCGGAAGGGGAGGTCGAGTCCTTCTCAAGCTACCACTAGCAATGCTACCACCTCCACAGGGACTAGCCGCTTGAGAATTTCTCGTAAGAGTTGTAGTGGACGCGTTCGGCTGGATGTTGAACTTCTTGCGAAAGCGGTAAATTTCCTTTGCTATCTCGTCCATTGTTGGGGGCGAGTCTGCAGGATTTGGAAAGTTGGCTTTAGACATTGTTGTTGTCATTTCTTATAACTGTGAGTTTTTTTGTAAGTTGGAGCAAATGGTTGGGGTTACTTTTGGGGAAGATAAAGGTCATCAAATATTTACAAAGTCGTGGTGATGTGGAAAGGAAGTGAAAATGTGAATTAACAAGTGGGGTTGGTGGAAGCGGTGTGAAAATGCAAATTAAAATGCTAAATACATGCTACATGTGCGATGCACTAGGTGCTAGAAAATTTAGTTAAAATCCTCTGTGAAAATAGTTTAACCAAGTAAAGAAATAATAAAACTGGATTTCACAATAAAACAGATTTTTTACAGGATGCATGAAGAAGGATGCTACATTCACAAACGAATATTAAAGTTTTCCAAGAACAGGAAAAATATTATGGAACCATTTGAAATTTACAATTAAAATTTTGTCCAAACAAAAAACATCCCAAAATGAGACTCAGTGCTTCATCTCATTTGACTACATTCAACAACACATTTTGTTGTAAACAGACATCGAACAAATGGAATGTATGAAAATATTCTCCTATCATGATGACATACGACAAACAACAGCACAATACAAACATCCCAGGCAATTCTGGCAGAAACACAAAAAAAATGAGCGAAAAAGCGTGATTAATATTTTATATACAAATACATATTTACAGCAACGGAAAATAAATATATTTACGATTTCACATTTTATTACTGCTGATAAGCCTTATCTCTTTTTTTTCTAAAAAAACTTGATAGTTATCAACAGGAAATTCCGCAAGTCTCTAATGGCTAAAGTGAACACAACACAATTTTATATAACTATCTAAACTAAATCCGCTATTGTACATCTTCTCTCAGCTATTTCCATACATGTGCAATATTCGCTAAAAACTACTTTTTATTCACATAAAAAGCCACCAAAAAACACACAAAATGGAAAGAAATAATTTAGGCGAGGATTAAGATTAACATTTACCATGCATAAACTAAATGAGCAAGTAAGTAGATAACTACTTGACAGGGTGAAAGTCCCGTGGTTATAAAAGCAGTATGTTGAGCGAATAAAATATACAGCGAGAGAAAAACAAGGCAAAAAACTTCTATGCAAACAAAAAAAAATCTTGTATTGTTGTAAAGCTTCACTCTGCGGTGGTCCATCGGCTCAATGTCAATGGAATAAAATATCCCTTTAATTCAGACTTTTATAAAATGGAAAACAAAAGTCTCCACATAAATATTCTATGTTGTGTCCGATTGTCACAAAATATATAAAGCCATTTGTTCACAACGACATAGAAACTGACTGTGTTTCTCTCCTCATGCAAATAAAATTACACGAGTTTAGAATTTTTTCTTTAAAACTCTGTATTTTGATTGCTTGTTTCGCAGGAAAAAAACCTTGAGAGAAAAAATATACAAAAATTGTGCAAAGTCATTCATCATTCAAAAAGTTTGTGTGTCATCATTGTTCAAAAAAAAGTTGTGAGGAACATGAATGGATTTTGAAGTGGATTCTTGTGCAACATGTTAATTTTAAACTTTAGTATTGACTAATATTCCAACGAAATGTGTGTTAATGTGCAAATGTTGATTTCTGCTTGTGACAGCTTCTTTAATGTTTTTGGGAGCGGAATGAGATGACAAGAAGGTTATAAAGGAGAAATGCATAGCTATACATGCCCCAACGGCTTTAAAGCGATTTCCCAAAGATTTTCACAACATGCATTACAACAGACAAGTGAAGAAGTTAAAGAGTGGAGAATTTTTTCGTGCAAAAAACAAGTGGAAGAGTGGAAGGGTTGATGTGTAAAATGTGGAAAATTAATGGGGATTTTGAAAAGTTGGAAAAAAGTCATTTTCCCCAGAAGGATAGGAGCTGATAGGAAGTTTTAAGAGAAATGAAGGAAATGATGATGATGACAGGTGTGGTTTTCTCATTAATGCTAATTATTTTACCAGATATCAGTGTAGAAAAGTTTACCTCGTCTTAAGAACGACGGTCTGTCTTCCGCAGACAGAGAAAATTTTGATAATGTAATCCTTCCTGTTAAAGACTCGAGGGGACTTTTGAGCAATCCACTGCCATTATGGGAGCTGCTATTTGTGCCACTATTTAGTTGAGAATTGGCGGCACTGTTCATGCTGAACATTTGTTGGATAAAGTTTGGATCCTCTTCTGGAATGTCACGTTTTTTGTTCAGATGGAGAGGTGTGGAACCATTTGAGGAGAGTGGGGGGCTCGTTAGAGACATTCTCTTTATTCCATTTCTGTTTAGATGTAGAGGCGAAAGGGGAGATCGACTTGGAGGAGTGTGTAACGTTTTTCCTTTTAGTCCACCTCCCGGCGAGGGAGAAGTGGAGGCAGGGGGAACATCATCGGTATTGGCAATTCGGTAACTTTCATTCCTCTTTAGTCTGTCTTTTATTTTGGGTAAATTCTTCAAATCCGGCATTACTGGTGGGATAGCGGAGTCGAGATCTGTTTCCAAAACACCACTTAACTTTGAATGATCATCCGGCGTGGAGCTTTTTGAAGGGGTAGATGACTTTGATGATGTTGGAGACGTAGAAAATCTCCCTCCAATTGGATGACCATTTTTCTCCTGGTTTGAATCCTGCACATTCAAGAATGGATCCCGTGGTTGTAAGTTGTGCCGTCGTATTTCTTCAATACACTCGTACAACTTTTCGGGATCGTTGGTGTCCTTCCTAATCCTGTCGTACACAGACTCTCTGACCCGAGCGTAGGTGCTGCTGCTATCATAATCTTGAGATTTTACTGCTGCTCCAGGGTCAAAGGACACTTTCTGCTTTCGCTTTCGTCGAAGCGTTTCCGATGAGAAAATGATTTCCCCGTTAGCATCCAGCACAACTCGAGCACCACGAATTTTCCCAGAAGTAGCCACTTCTGCAGAGTTATTCCCTCCTGGAGAAGTTACCCCTTTGGTGGTTCCATCCAGTTTGAGAAGATTCTTGGCGTGACTGTTACCTTGGATCCCACCCCGATCCTCGTCACTCTGGCTCATCTTTCCATTCTGCTCTTCTTCAAAAGAGCCTAAGAGAACCGTGTCGAAGGAGTAGTACTCTTGCGTTGTATCTAGTTTCGGGGTCGGCTTACTAGTTCGGATTATCTGAAGCTGTTGTACTGCATCTGGGATGACGTCTGGTTGCGGAAGGCCAGAATTATTTCCTAAAGCACAGCCAGTCAATGTTAACGTGCTGTTGCTTGTGCTTGCTGTGCCTGTGCTGCTGGTACTACTTGTGCTTCTCATTTTCACCGCGATGTCGCTCAACCTTACTTCAGTCCTTCGGTCAGAGTCTGTATCGCTTAGGGTGCCGCATTCACTTTCATTCGTTGTAAATAAATCCTCCGCTTTAGGTGTTATCCGGCCACTGTCATGTTCTGAGTCTTCATCAACAAGATGAAGCACTCCAGGATCCTTGAGAGGAGGTGGACTTGCTGATGAACAAGATGGTGATGGCGTCACCACAACCATGGAGGGCACCCTTTCAATTAGCGATTTACGTTTTACCCTCTCCTCCAAACCAGCATCATCCTAAAGATGAAAAAAATACAATCTGTTTTACATCTCCTTAGATCGTCCACCATTTCAATAATTAAAATCATTGCCTCATATGTTTATATCCCGATTGAAAAGTCAGACGAACATGTCTCATTGTAATATTAATTATGAGCTCTATTCCACTCACATCAAATCCTCAAGTAAATATCCTCTATCATGTGATAGTAAGAGGATTTTTAATTTTTCAACTTGTTAAAAGACAAAAACATGAAAGAAATATTTCCTGCGGATGAAGGGTAGGTCCTGCGCACGATTTGTTTCATTTTTTTCACGGACTAACTTTTTTTCTCAAAATAAATCTACCCATATAGGGCCTAAAAGAACTTGATAGTTGCTACGCAACTACAAAATTTTTGTTTGTTTGCTTACGTTAGGTTAGGCTAATACCTGAATTGAACATATTGTATTTAATTTCTTTATGGTAATCTTTTAGCTTTATGTTTGATTTTGTGTGGCTAGGTTAAAATATTAGGTTGATATTGTGTGGCAGCCATTTTTATGACATTTTTTGTCCGTAAGAACTTGCTTACAATTTTGTCAGGTATTTCCCGCGGACGAAAAATGCAAAAAAGGTCCGCAAAACATTACCTTCATCCGCAGGATATACCTTTTTGTCAGCAGAGAAAAATGTCACAATGACAGTTGTTAGACTAGTGGCAAGACAAGATGTATCATTATGATAATTCTTTTCTTGTTCAAAACAAGCAGTTAATCCGTATTCTCATTCTAGGATCATGAAATTCATGAAGCCCTATTGTTGCTTCATTGTTGAACATTTTTTCAAAGAAATTCTACTTGAAATCTTGCAGCAACAGCAGAAACTCGACTTTGTATTTGTTTTTAGACTAAAGGAGAGTTTAGGAAGAAGAAAAATCAAGTTTTGAAACTATAAAAATACTTTATTTCTCCACAATCCACTGACTTTCATTGTTTTTAAAATTATTATTTTAATAGGAATACTCACACTTGAACTGTTGCAATTATTCGGATTGTTTGTATTCTTGTGAGCGCAAGATGTTTCCTCCACCGCAGAAATAGTTCTGGCAGGTGGGTCCGGCTTAGTTCGTAAAACAACCGTTCCACATGAGCTAGCCGTTGTGCTAGTGGAGCCTTTGCCGAAAAGCTCATACTCATTTTCTACACTGGTCGTTGACATGTTCACCATTGTGTTATTTGCAGATGAGAGGGTACTGCCCACACTAAAGTTACTCATAAGTGGACCAACTTCTCCTACTGAAATAGTACTTCCTGTTGCAGTCCTCCCTCCAGATGTACAGTCACTAGGGGTTACAGCAGGATCTGTAATGTTTCCACTGGTAAAGCCGGTTGAAGATATGGAAGTAGCTTCATCCTTCGTATCTCCTAGTTCCTTTGTGGAAGCCGACTTTTTCACTCGAGGGAAGCCACAATCACTTCTGAACGAAGTGAAGTAGCCGTCTGTGTCGACGGAATCGGAGTCAGATACAAGACCATCCTTTAAAAAACCAAAACCAGAAAAATATTCAATCTCATTCTCTCTGCTACAAATATTAGCATAATCATTTGGGGGCGAAAGGAGACCGAAATCTCGCAATCATTTCCTGCCACTGACATTCTCAACAACACTCGAGACTCATATATTTTTAACATTCGACACAGTTGCGTATGCAGTTGGCAGTAGAAAACAGAAACGGAACGTGATGTAAGAGCGACATCATTAGTGGAATTCCAATTGGAATGTGGACCAGTGATACCATCAAGAATTTTTCATTGTCATCATCATCATCATCAAGAGGGATTCTCGCTAGTTTTTTTATATCTGCTCAGAGCTACGTGATGCACAAAATGGACATGAGCGGTAGTCATCTCTTTTGAAAAAAGTGAATCCATTTTCAGACTTCAAGTGCATGGTCACCTTTCCCATTCATTTTTCCCCTTTACATGAGATGCCTCCATCCATGTCAGAATCTCTGTACACTGCTCTACAAACTGAAAAGCTGGCAGTCATTTTTTCCTTGAAAACTACTCGAAAACTTTGAAAGGGAATTCATGACAAGCAGAAAAAAACGCATTTGACTACTCCTTCCTAAAAACGTTTCTCTCTCTCTCTCTCCTGTTGTGCGTGTCATTCTGTCATGAGAAAAGATTGAGATGGGGATATAACGTGTGATAAAACCGTGGATATATATAATGGGTGGATTACGTAATCACAAGATGGATATTATGATTCTACATTTAAAAAATGTGTTTTCAATCGTCCACATCTCTCACCGTGAAATTCTCCAGCTGGGGAGTCAAGCACCGGTCCTCATCATCAAAGAGGAAGTCTGAAGATGTAGAAAGAGAGTTTGGATCCCATGGAGAAGGCGCTGAAGATGAACTCGGCCCTCCGGCCACTCCTTGCGCGGAACTTGTGCAACTACTCCAGTGTCCAGAATCAATCCCGTATTTTTTATGATGAGGTTTGTGGCGAGCATGTCTGTTTTCTTCACTTGCATCCAAATCCTCCTCCCCTGTCCCTTCTCTGGAGGCAACTGAGGTGAAGCTGGTTTGTATTCCGCATCTGTGTCAAAACAAGGAATGCAATTAGCTTAATTACCACAAACTTGCACTCTCAGTAATTTAACTGAGTGCACCTGTCACCTCATTTGTCAGCTAATCATATTCTTCGAGATTTTACATGACTATTTTTTACAGTTTCTCTTCATCCTTCGCCTTCCCACCCAGGAAGGAAAAAGTAATTTCCTAAAATGGACTTGGTTTTTAAAAACCTTTATTATCCAGCTACCCCATAAAATCCAATTTTTACGCCGTTTTACTGCACGATTTAAGTCAAACTTGGTGATAAAAATGGGATTTTAAACAAGTGGCTTTCTTGATGCATCTCACTTGACTCTACTTTTCCATACAAAACAGGACAAGCATTCATCTCCTCTAGTTACAATTTTCTTACGCCAAGGAATTTTAAATTTCTAGCGGAAGGGGAAGCTTTCTAGTGGAAGGGGGTTCCACCACCCTCTCTTTATGAGGGTAATGAAAGAACTCTCGTAAAACGAAAACTATACTCACTCGGTTATTTGCCTCTCAGGGAAAAAATCATGATCGAGCCATACCTGCTTTGAATAAGCTACATGAAGTAAAAAAAGGAAATTAACATCTTGTCACAGTGTATTCCTGTCATGGATGAATAGAACTAACAAGAGTGATAATTTTTCCCTAAACTATATAATCCCAAGAGAAGCTTGGAGTTGTTAAGAGAGAAAAAATTGCAATTCAAAGATGCGCGAGATGAGGACAAAAAATTGAAATTGAACTCTACCATATAATTGTGTTTTTCATACTCTTTATTTGGCATAGAGCCACAAATAGTGTTCCTCCTCTTTTTCCTTATCTTCTTGGTATGCACCACAAGCGACCGTCTGTTAGCTTTCATACGATCAAACCCAGCACCAGTGACATCCACTTGAACAACTTGACTCGGGAATGGAGAAGCCAAAGCCCGATTCAACTCTTCAGCGGATTGCTTTTTCCTATCCAAAGTGGCAATCTTTTCATCCAAATAGTCATCCAGTTTCCAGTCTCTCAAAGCAGCAAAACTTGCAGGCTGGGAGGAAAATATTAATACAAAAAATCCAGTTGTCAATAAATCCATCAACTGAAGAGAGAGAAAATTATGAATTATTATCTCCATTAAATTTAAAATCTTTACGGGATGATTACAGCTTTTTCCAACCTAATACACAAATTATCTTATCAAAAAATCCATAATCACTATGAAAAAATAAAATAATGAAGACTTTCATTTTTATCTTCTTAATGGAAATTGGATGAGGGTAATTTTCTCCAGAAAAAAATACTGCGTAAGCATATGCTTCGTGATATATTTCATTGTCAATAATACATTATTTTAGAGTCATAGTTAAATCTTGTTTGACTTCTCTCTCTCTCACAAGTAATGAATGTCTTCCCCTTTTAAACAATGTTCCTTGTAAGAAATCTCTTTGAACTTTTCCAGCCAAGATGAATGGACACAGTTGACGACTGTTAGATTATCTTGTTGTGTAATCCTCCTGCATTTACATGCCCTGCCCTTTTTTCCCCTATCATTTTAAATATCTTTGCATTACGTAATAAGGAAGTAAGCTTCCATTACAGATTTATCTTCATCCCTCTCATCTTCCTCTCAACTTGTATATATTTCTGTTTGGGAGAGTGCATCCGTACAAGTTTTAACAAAAATGCATCCTCCTCCCTAAGGAAACATTAGAGAAAACCGCAAAAAAACTAGTAAACTGTGGTCTTTCAGTGTTCACCGTGTCTATAGTAAAGAAACGGTTTTTTCCCTCTGTCTCCAGACTGGATAAATATTTTTTGCTCCTTTTTCTCTCCAACTTCATAAACACTTTTTTCTTCTCCTCTTTACCTTTTTCCGTGATGCCGTCCAAAAGTCGGGGAAGGGGAAATGGTATCTTACAACTGCCAAAAATAGGGTAGTAATGAGAGAAACTTGACATGGGTGAGTAGTAGTGAGGGGGAAAAGAATGGATGGGGCTCGTGTGTGTGTTTTTTTGAAAATAAAGAAATTTTTCACGCTAACCCTGATCCCCACTGGAGAACATGGTTGCGTCTTCCCAGCAAAAAATTTGAAGACGATGGCAAAAGGGAAAAAAGTCAAAATGGGTTTAGGATTGTAACAAGGGGAAAATCTTGTTGTTTGGGAGGAGGGGGCGTGCATTGGAAAAACGAGTAAGGTTTTTATGATGTTATGGGTGATCACAAAACCAGAAAATGTAAAACTATAGCGTTCCAGATGACATAGGGTGGGACATGGAACTTGTACTTTTACGACTTCTCCATCCAAATATTTTATTGCATATGAGCTGGTTTTTATGGTAGAGTTGGGCTCAATGTCTTTAATAATTTTTCGGGTGTGCATATGCATTATATGTTTTTTTTTGTTTTTATGAAAAAAATATATTTTTTCCTTACCCTCCTACTATCCAATGATATTTGGCGTTCAAGCGAGCGTCTACACTGTTTCTCCAGGATAGGGGATCGGAGAGGAAAAACAGGCTCATGTTTTCCAGCTTTGTCATACAACTGGATAAGGAATCTTTGCCGGGAAGATTTTGTAACGAGGTCCGAGTGGAACACAACTTGTCCATGGAGTTGTTTCCTTTCGCAGTTGGAAACATCGTCAAGAGTTGCTTCAGCTGTGGAAGAAAAGTCGATTAGCTAAGTTAGGCATAAAGTTTGATTTTTTTATCATTCTTGAGGATAATTAGAAAGAGTAAAAATATTTCAATATTCTGACACTCTGACAAGTTAGCAGAGACATATGAGGATAAAAAATGTTTTAACAAGTTCTGGAAAAATATTCCCAAACACAAATCTCTGTTGGTGGAGGAAAGACTAATGGCTTTCAATTGGAATTTAACATTGTTTTTTTACAACATCCAACCAATGTTCCGTCGACGAGGGTAAAACTCGGTGTAAATCTTTCGGCAAAGTACTTCAAAAATAAATTTTAACAGCTGTGTCTTGGACGTGTTTTAGTGATTCCAGTTTCATATATATAGTTTGCTTTTTGTTGCTTTTTGCCTAATGTTAATTTCCCCTTATCTCACGCTCTCATCAATTTTTGCTCTTTTTCCCTTTAGACTTCATTAGCGGCTCAAGTGAGCAGAAATGAGAGGAGTGATTGGCTCAACACTATTTTCCTTTGGAGAATTTATCTTTTTAAAAAAGAAACCAGACACACGTATCACTTCTTCCAATTGCATCTGTGCTTCTTTAAAAGGATTGGAATTTGCTGAAAAAATGTATCAAATTGACGGTAAAAATGGGAATAATTTCATCAATGATTTTTATATCCATGTTAATCCCCCAATGAAATTATAGCACCCTTATAAAAATCTCCAGAAAAGGAGATCATCTACTTGAAACAATATTACAGTCATTCCCTTCATTTTTTCATCTCTTCCTCTCTTAAGGATTGATTTATGACTTTGTAGAAACTCCTACGCAAGCACAGAGACAACCTGTAACAGCACACTTTTCCCTTATTTGTCAATGTGGAATGACACAATAAAACTGTAGATGGCTCAGTCACAAAAGCAACGTTTCCCTAATGTATTTACCCATCTCTGTGAGTTTGTCTGCCGAGATAAATTACAAATTTCCTTCTTCCTTTCAAATAAAGGTCAAACAAAAAGTAGTGTACACAATGTACCTTGTACCTCCACTCTCAATATCTACATTTGGTGGAAAATGGGAAATCATAAATCACATATTTGCATTGTCAGTAAAGAACATAGTCCATTCAATTTGGGAAGAAAAACAAACTCATGGATACGTAAGACTTATGACGAATACGCTATTTACAAGGAATAGAAAGATTGTTTCTTTGAAAAAGAAGTATATAACGTCCTTTTACTCATCACCCCCACCAAAGCACCATGCTGCTATTATGCATCTTTTTCTAAGAAGAATGAAAAAGTTCCTTTGGAAAAAAGGACAACTTGTTGCTTCAAAATATCTTGCTTTCACGTCCTATCTAAATTTCTGATTTGAAGCAGATTTCACATTACAACCAACTCACTCATATGTTGTGTATTTCAAAGAGGAAAATATGATTACTTTTGTTTTATCTTCAACCAAGTTGCTATATATTTTATTATCTTACCCTCCTTCCTCTCAACACTGTTAAAGGAAAATACTAAACGGTGTATGTATGCAAAGTTATGTTGCAATTTATGGGGCTCATTTGCCAAAAAAACTGTTCATTGCAATCCCATTTTAAAAAATAGTTATCTTTCCCATTTTAGGCCATACTGCACAGTGCTGTATGGTATTATTGCAGAATAAAAAAATAAAAAGCAACTCGTTAAAATACAGAGTCCAACAAGCCAAAAAGTCATACAGCATACATATATATTGCGATGCACATAATGTGTTTCATTTATGTATTATTGGCAAGGAATGCATTTTTTTATTTAAAAGTACTTCACGGAGGTCCTCTTTAAAAAAATACAATCGCTCAGTGAGGTACTGGTCACTTGAGTTTGTTGTGTAACAAGAAACGAGAACGTCTCTTGAGGTTTTATTTCTTTGCATGCATAATGATGCTCACAATATACGACATATATCTTGAAGGAAGGATGTTTCCCAAATATTTTCCTAGAAGGGATCCATAAAATCATATTTTTGCATGAATATCCCATTCACCCTGTTAATTTAAAACAAGTCTAATCCATCTTGTTAGTTTCTTCCTGGATATACAAAATTATCCATGGCTTTCATCATATTTCAATATAGTTTACAATTTATATGCTAATCCATACGAGAAACTCATTGAGACTTGGAGTAAACCTGCTTTACAAATTGATTGGGCTAATCCTTTCCTGGCGAGGAGTTGATTAAATGATTTTTTACCCTTTGTGTTTCTTCATCCAAGAAAATTCTTTTGGTGCTCAATGGAAAAATTAGAGGTTGGAAGTGTATAGAATTGGTGTAATCATTGTAATCACTAAAACCCAAAGAGTAATGGACATACAGGCAAGCTCTCCTTATAATCCTGATATTTCTTCTTCACTACAGGTTATAAATATATATCCCTATTATTCTACTGTGGCTATTAGCAACTCCAGTTGAGCGTAAGGCACTCAGCAATAATCCCATTGGAATAGTCATCCTCACAGAAATCAAAAGACTATTGAATTTTTCGACAAGTAATCACCTTGTCTCGTGATCCAATCCTAGTCATTACATTATTACGTGTATATTATCATCCATAATGATAAATATGAGCTCGACTTTATTTCCTTTCTTACACCATTTCCCACCTCGATTCGAGAAAAATCTATTCAATCCCATTTAAACATCTATCAACTCTTTTGAAATGCTTCAGCTCTTCTTCGAGGATGATGAAGCAGCTATAACTTTTTTTTCTTCTGTCGTTGCCAGACAATTTTTTCTCGAGGTTAGAGCTCCACTACACACACAAGGCTCATTTTCTAAACCTTTGAAATAAAATGCAAGTGAAGGCTAGTGTACATCTTACTTGACTTGCTTTGCTCACCATTATTACATCAAGCTCGAGAAGGCTCATTTTTCCTACCTGTCTCTTATTAAAACTGTTTACAGTGGGCTTTCGAGAGAGGGAGAGAGAGAATTTATGAAATAAATTGTATGACAGTCTCTCGATATACATTATTATTTATCCGCAAGGATTATAATGGCCGCCATGGTCATCATGATGAGCTTCAGTTTAGACAAGGAATGAGCTCCTCGTATGAACACAAGAATAAGCGCAGCGGGGAATAAGCCACAAGAAAAAAGGACACTTGTCTTTTCTTCTCTCTGGTTTTCCTCGACCCATCCTGATTCAAATGTTTGATTAACGTAAAAGCGGAACAAGTCTGTTGTCATGTGTGTGTGTCTATGTGCTTGAAAGACCTGAGTGAAATTATGCTTGCTCGCATGTTAGCTTAACTTTTTTCGAGACTGGGTGATGAGCACCATTCCCTTGAAACAAAAATCCATACCGGCCGAATATTTAATATTTTCAACAATTCCAGTAATCCAGTAGACTTGCTTAAGGAGTCAACTCTTGTAAACATTTCATTAGCAGCTTCTCCACTCGCTATTTTGAGCTGGAGAGAAAATTCGTCCTTTTTCGAAGGGGAGACAAGGTATTTTTGTTAAAAGCAATATTTATTCTCAGAGGAAAAAAATGATGCAAGAATAATCTCGGATGTAAATGTTTAAAGAAGCTAAAGAGAGAATTTCCCGTGATATTTTTAAATTATGTGGGATATCCTCTGGAAAATTTGTTTGACAAAAAAGGACAAGATAAAAGTTGTATTTTTTGTCTATCTTTGCAAGTCTGAGATCAAGCCTAGCATATAATTTCCTGTGGTGAAGGAGGAGAAAAAGTTTAAAGAAAAATATGTGTCTCAGCCATTTTATTTCTTGACATACGTACAAAAGTCCAAAATCTCCAGAAGTACAAAATCGGAACGAACATAAAGAGTATAGCTTCCGTCCATTACTCTCATCTTGCTCATTTTACAATCCAAAGTAGTTAAACCATTGAAGCCTTTTATTACACAAGGCTACATAAAATCTTTTTTTCTTTTCCTTCCCTGTTTGTCACTCTACCGTCACGAGGTGTAGAAAAAAGAGGAAAAGCGGAAAGAATGGATTCTTCGGTTTGGGAAGAAGAGAGGAGTGAAGAATGATGAGTAAACAAGAGAAGGAAAACATCATGTTTTTCTTTTTTTCTTCATCTCTCCAATTCTTTAAGACTGCTCAGCTATTTTTCCACCTTTCAATGTAATGTACAGTAATGAAAGAGAGGTTTTTATTTATGCCTGGTAATGTGTTTGGAGGAAGCCTTAAGGCAATAGAAGAGAAGGTGGAGGTATGTCTTGACAGAAATCTGTGTTTGCCTCAAGGCTTGAATGTGTATTGTATAAGAAAAAAATATCCTCCTTAGAGAAAATATTTATCTTGAAAAAGACTCTATGCAACGTTTCAGGTTGGCTTGTTAACTTGAAGGAAAAAAGAGGTTTTTCATTATGCATCCTCCGCTAACTTGAAATCTAAGATGAGAAGGGAAAAAAATAGTGTACTCAAGCTTGTCAAGGTGAAGGTAGCCATGAAAGAATGCAGACAAGACAAGAGAAAAGACTGGAAATATTCTGGACAACAAGTGCATGTAGAGATGATCTCGCTCCACAGAACAAAGGAAAAGTGTTTCTGTGAAGGTGCACACTTCACACTGAGTGAGGTAATCAAGCTCGTATGCTAGTTTATACTAAGTTGAAGCAATTAAATACAGAGTCTGTGTAAATATTAACTTTGGTTAAAACAGCTAAGATGATGAGGGAGCTATCATTAAAATATTTTTTGTTGCTGGTCGATGGAATAAGTCAACTATAGGATTTTACAACTGTAAACTGCAAAGAATTGTGTAACGTTACTGAATATGTATTACACAATATTTCAACAATATCCATTTATCCTTGCAAGCTTTCAAAAATGAGATATTTCAAAAATTTGAATGTTAACTTTATCTTGTTTTTCCTCGTCACGTCCCACTTTGTAGATATTTTTGCCACAAATGGTTTTGCATGTCGAATGCTACAAACTCTATACAAAACTCATAGCTCACACAACTTCCTCTCCTTGAAAGATTTTTTTCTGTTAGGTCAAGCCTCAAGATGAAAAATAAGTTGACATTGGTAAGACGGATGTATTAACATTTTTTTTGTCAGATGAAGATTATCATTAAATTCTTTTCCTCAACACTAAGTGTGGAGAGTGGTGTGAACTAGAGAAATTCCTTGTCACAAAAATCTCCTCTTGGCGAAACCTCTTTCAACACCAAATCCTTGCGCATTTCTTTTTTTCTCCATACAAGTCCACAAGTCCACCCTGATTGCACATCTAATAGGCTGAAAATGAGTGATTATTTTGGTAGTGTTCACTCTTGCGGCGGGACTATTATAGCCAGCTTTGTAAAAATATCATGATCGTATTATGTTACATATTTGGAAGATGGTAGGGAGTCTGCATGATAATCATTGTTGATGTATGTACACCCATTAAAAGGGATACTAAAATTATTAGCGATGCATCCCAGCTCAAAAATGTAAAGGTTGGGAACAATTTGGTGTGGAGGTGGTAAGTAATCTAGTAGAGGACGAGTGCTGCTGTGATGAATACTAATTTTCAAGCGGAGCCACAAGATAAAAAATCTCAGCTTTAGGTTCTTTCCATCCGGCTGTAATGATTCTTTTTAGTGCTGGAGATGAGAGACAGGATCCGCCCTGCTTGTTTTAAACAAAGGAAGGATGGAATGTGGTCGGTGTAAAGAGGAAATTTTTACGAGAGGCTTTCTATGAATGTGTTAAAGTTGATGTCCACCTATGAATGAGTAAGTGACCGGCAACATGTCATTTTTTTCGAGGAGACAGCGACGGCTTAGGGCAAGCTGAAAATTCAGTTATTTTCTTAGATTGTGTAATGAGAGGGTGTACAATAAAGAAATTGGGGGAGTTGGGAGACTCCATCGTTGATGACTACAATAGCTCTTTGTGTGAGCTCGGAGGATAAAAATTACACACCTTTTGATGAAACCCATAAAGTGCGTAAATTGTTGGAAACGTTTCAAGCTTATAAGGGTAATCGTGCAAAGAAAATAAATCTGCTTGTGAGTCATCTCACATCAGGATTCTCACACCGTCACCGTAACTCACAACCATGTATGCATTCTTCAGACAGAAAAATACTTTCAAAACAAAAATCCACACGTTTTTTCCCTTCTCTCTGACGCCGACAACATTTTCGAATTAGCGCTTTTCCTCACAATCTCCTTTGAGAAATTTGTCATTCTCGCTATTTCCTCTTTCAGTTTAGGCATTGCACAAAGAGGTTTTGTTTTCTAAATGGATTTTGAAAGATTCTTGGAATACAAGCTTTTGTTCTTGGTTCATTTCCTATAGAAAGATTTTCTCGTTTAAAAAGTTTTTTGTGGTTGACAGCTTTTGAAAAAAATGGCTAAGAATTCAGCGTATATTAAGAAATCATTTCTTAGGGAAAAAATTATGATGCAATATGAATCGTCGAGATAAATGAATACGAATTTTTCCTCCCTTCTCCACTTCCTCCACTTTGGTTTTTCCTCCACTTTGGTTTTTCCTCCCCTTTTGACTTTTTCTCTGACTTTAGCCAGCCAAAAAAGAGAGAAAAAAATCCCATAACAGAGGATCTCCATTTTTTCGACAAAAGAATCCAGAATAAAGAAGGGGAGATTGGGAACAGTTGTGGAGGAGTTGTACGATGGAGGCTCACATTCACAAGGACACTTTTTTTCCTACATAACTTCCGTCTTTTCAGCTTCACCACGCAATTTGATTTTTCCCCATTGTCTCACTCTCCCATTTTCCCTGTTTTGTGAATCTTAACGCAACTAATCCAATTCGGGATGGCTTTTATGAACAACAAATATGGCATGGACTTTTTGTTATATTATTTGTGGGGGAGAACTCAAGCAGAGTTGATTAGCAGAGTATAGGCATTATACTCGAGGACAATAGAAAACGATGCATGATTTTGTTAGTGTCTTTGGATTTTACGACTTTGGAAATTTTTTTATGGAGTGATGAAAAACAAGCCTTCAACATTCTAAAAGTAGAGCACTTTGGAGAATTTCTCAAGGCATGTTGTAAAATTCTCTATCCTTCTGCTTTTAACTTGCTTCTT
The DNA here is from genome assembly GCA_027743935.1 of Sinodicranocentrus sp. ZH6. Taxonomy (NCBI): domain Eukaryota; kingdom Metazoa; phylum Arthropoda; class Collembola; order Entomobryomorpha; family Entomobryidae; genus Sinodicranocentrus; species Sinodicranocentrus sp. ZH6. The sequence continues at coordinate 55,215 of JAHZNA010002007.1, forward strand.
AAAAGAAGGGATGCTCTAAGGTCAATATATTTTTGTAGTAAAGAGGCACGAGCTTTTCAGCTGTTGTGTAGTAGTATCCTATTTCAATATTTTTTCCGACAATTATTCCCCCATCCGGTTTCTTGTCAGGCTTCTGCCTTCCCAATTTTCCAGAGAGATGAAACCAAGAAAGAGCTCATTCTGTAAAGCTTTTTATTACTAGAGATGACTTATTTGGTTGGAGCAAGTGGGAGATGGCAGTGTACATCTGACTAGCAGATTTGAATGACTAAATATTTGTAGTGAGTAGAAGGACCGTGACAAAAAACAATGTCGCGACAATGAGCACACAAAACTGTAAAAATGCTGACTTGTGCGGTATACAAAAATACAAAGGATCACACGAGTCACTTTTTCCGCTTCCCATTTTCCTCCGAAAGCTCAAAACAAGGATGAGGATGGAGATAATGAAATACAGATGGGAATGAGGAGTGCATATGTCTCTAATGAAAGTGACGTTTAGCTGGCTTCCATAGATACCCTTCCTTTTTGGTGTCACCAACAGGATACAATATTTCTTGTAGGGTGGGACCTCACCCTGGCATTTTTCAGTTTGTCACTGTGTTTAAAACAGAGTGTCAATGACAGTGAGGGAAGACCACCGGGAGGAATAGTAATTATTTTGATTCTTAATTTTGAAAAGGATTTAAATAGAAAAACAATTGGAAGGAATTTGAATGAAACTGTTCCTTCCCGTTGACATGTGACGACAGCCTGAGGAACTGCTGCAAGACACGAACAAGGGTTTGCTGCCGACAGAGGAAATATTTGGATAATTTGGATTTGCAGAGTGTTGAGCATCCATTTATAAAACAGTTTTTGCTTTTATTCATTCAAAAGAATGATTTATGCCGGGTGGTCATGACAACTTTGAAAATTCTTATAACAGGATCGAAAGAGGCTCCTTATACAAACTTTTGAAACTCATTCTAATTCTTTTTGTAAATTGCATGTTGATTAAATTTATACCACTTTCAGTTGAAAACATTCACCTCCCTTTTTGTCTCCTTGAGGCAAACCGATTTTCCTCCTTTTTTCATTCAAACGAGGAATAAAGCTCGCTCACTCGATTTACTTTTTTAAACCACTTTTGTTCTCGTTATATGAATAATATGCTGATCATATCACTACCGAGAGTATGGCTTATTATCAATTATTTAAATTGATCCTCCCCAGCTGCCTGGGATTTTTTGAAAAAGAAAAAACAATTGGTTTGCCTTTTAGAAAAAATATTCACCACCACCACCAACTAGTTTACACACGCACGTTCCCCTTTTATCCCAGTTGCTATCTTTCATCAAACGTCATTCTTTCTCAAAAGTGCTCACAGTGAGGAGTCGCTTGACGTGATCTCATTTTTATTTTCCTCTTCAGAAAAAAGAATACTTCTCGGGAGTTGACTGAAACAACTTTTGTTTTGATGCAAACCGATTAAAAGGTCGGGAATGGAGAATCCAGAGGAAAAATGCAGCCACGTCAAAAAAAACTAAATCCCTTGCTCGAGTTTTTTTTCGATGGGGGAGCCAAAAACCTTTACATTTATGAATGAAAGTGGTAGGCTTGTGATTTATGGATAAAACGTTATATACCTCAGATTCATAGTAGTATTCCATGAAAAAAGTGGCATTTAAGGGAAAGCTCTTTGGTATTAAAATACAAACACATATGATACAATATGATGAAGTGGAAAAAAACTACAAGTTGGAGTAAGAGCTCTCTTTAAAAATATGGATTATAGAAGGACAACCATAAAACCCGAAATAGACAAGGGAAAAAATAGTCACGTAGTTTAGCAGATAAGGATTTATTTCTTCCCTGCCCTTGCCCTATACATTATTTAAACCATTTACCACACGCCGTGTCACAACCACCTCAAGTCAAACATTACTAGAAATTCGTCCTAGCATTGGAATAAAAGTAAAGGGAGAGAGGGAAAAGACAGGATTTTTCTCTCTTGCAACATCAATCTGAGGAATAATATGGAATTATGAGGGGATTTGTATGTATGAGATGAGCTGAGTACAAGTACACATTTCATTATATTTCCTTTTTTTCATGCGGAGAAAAGACGACAAAATTTTTCCCCTTTTATTCATTTTTATTTCACCTTGATTCTTTCCTTCCATCTTGCTAGAATGGTTTACAAAACAAGAATATTTTGGAGATGCTCATTGCAAGGAAAATAAACAAGAAACCAAATTCAACCTTTCATTTATTCTCTTGCAAATCTATCGATAATCCTTGAGCAACACTGGTGGGGGTGCTGTCTACATGATCATTTCAAGAATTTCCAAACCTAGCCGGGAAAAAATGCTTGTCTTGTTGATCGACAATATTATGAAATATGTATGAATAACTGTTTTGTCACATGACTCAAGTACTCGCTAGTCTGAAAATGTTTTTCTCCAGTGGAGTGTGTGGTTGCACATGTATTAAATATTCACATTTACGACTATTACACATATCTCCTAGAAAACCAGACTGGAGCTCAAGTTGAAGTTATTTTTCAAAAGAATGAGTCATTCATTGAAATAAGAGGATATGAAGAAAGCAAAGAGAAACAAACGCAACCTTAATGTCGTTCAAATATCCAGTCATCATGTGGTGGTGGATGATTGAGAGAAAAAACTAATAATGTAGAGCTCCTTTGTTGTTTCTAGCGTGAAAACAAAGCTCCAACTTTTCTTTGTTTTTCTTCACAAGAACACAACCACAGTTGTTTTTGATGAGGGTCAGCCACCCTCAAATTCTTAGTAGGGGTATGAGCATGAATATATTAACATGACATGAGAGACCAAGCACACAATGTGCGTGTTTATTAAATTTCAGAGGAAATTCCGTAACTCAAGCTTGAATCTAGTAAAAATCTAGTATCTCGATGCACAAGACAGTAAAATGAAAAGGGGTTTTTAACAAATTCACATTAATAAAATCCCAATTTTTTCCCGACTCAAGAGGGAATTGAATTGAGGAGGGATAAAGTGCCATGTTGATTAGGATTAATGAGACTATCATCGTGATGAACTTTACTCTTTATTCATCTCTGTCATTTTTTCCGCTAATCTTCTCCGTCCCCCTAATTTCTCACAAGGGAAAGCCTCCGATATATATTAACAATTTTTGCAATATTTTCTGTTTGTTAGTTTACGACACGAGAATGGTCTGAAAGCCTAATCAGATTCATCTTTTGTTTTTCTCCTCATTGTTTCCTTTACATGAGGAGCTATTTATTCATGTAGGAAAAATCCAATCTTGTTTTTATCACAATTTTTTCCCCATTTATGGTGACATAAATCATGTCTTTTAGTTACGACTATAGCAGAGAGGAATACGTCGTGGAGCGAGAAAAAATATTCCCTATTAAAATAAAATATATGAGGAAAACGCGGCATCCAGGTAGACTCTAGGATTTCGTGCAGTATCCATTTATGTTTTTTACGAACATCCTAAAAGCTGGAATGATTCGAGAAATGATCCACTCGACTTGATAGATGGGCTTTTAGTACTATTAGAAAAAAAGTCATTTAAGAGATATATTACATTAGCGTTGTGCATGTAGAACACACACTATCTCAGAAAGCACATTATGCTTTGCTCCTGTAGTGGGCAATGAATATTTAAAAAACGGTTTTTATTAGCTTCAATAAAAGTCTGTAAAATGTGTAGCACATCATGGGTCTACCTTGTGTAATGAGTGTGAAGCATGAAAACACATAAAAGCCAAGTTGTCTTGCTGCTCTTGCAATTAAATTTCATTTCGTCTCATCAACATCATCATCTTCAAAATGGATGCAATTTTTGGCGGAATATATTTCGCGCTTGGGTGCAGTGCACTGTGCACCAGAGCATTATTTTATTATTTTATTTTCAAAACCACCTTTTTGTAATCCTTTCTTGCCAGACAAAAAACTTGAAAACTTTGAAAAATATTCATCTTTGAAATTAAAAGGAAACAAAGGGGATTGTGGAAAAGTGTAATGATTTTTATAATTTAATTAATTCACCTTCACCAACCTTACTAAATTCCAGTAGCTTTCCAATATATGCCCTAGTATTTCCTTGTGAATTTTACTCCATTTTTCTCCACTTGTTTCTCCACAATCTCATGTGTAAAAGTGATACATTAGAGAGAGAGCCCAATTTATAAAGAATTTTTATTCAATAGTCCACCTCTCGTCTTGTCTACCAACAACAAGAGGAACGAAAAAATTGTGTGTGGCTGTATCCATAATAAAAAAAGAAAAGACAGGAAACGGGAGGTTTCCACAAAAATATAATACCATGTTATGCGTACATCCACCCAGAAAAAGTGCACTCATTCAGATCCACCTGGCTCCCTAATCATTTTACCATTATATTTTTCCAAGAGGTACAGCTCTCCACATAACATCTATCCTCTTCCACAACATGGTAAAGTCAAAGCGGAATATTCGACTAAATAACAAGAGAAGGATATACCTATGTAGACATTCGCATCCTTATACAACTTTTTATTGCTTCTCCAACTACACGCAAAATAATCACAACAATCAGGATAAATATGTGATACGATATGGGATATTATGATGAGCCCTCATATCATAATTCTCCTACCACAATTTCTCTATGATGCACTCACACACTCCAATCCACAAAATATTCTCATCTCAACACAAGTGCATAATCGTATGTGGATGGTGAGCTCTTTGAACGAAATAAAAAATAAAGTCAACTAGGCAGAAACACTTTTTTTACAATGACAATAGCACACCTTTCGCTAAAAAGTGTAATAATCATATCACATTAGATGATATAAATCCCACCATCATAATCACGTTAGTGTTTTATCGTTATCCTCATCTTTGTTAAAATAACAGAGAGTTTCCCCTTTGCATGTATTTCCTAATAAATCTTTATTATGCAGTTTTGATGCTCTTGTACCATTTTATTTATTATGACTACCCACCTGGTATTGTTCTTGGGGTTTAGCAACTATCACAAAATAAATATATTTTTATACTCTATTTCCATATTGTATGTAACTATAGATGCATCCTTTTTTCTTCATGACTCACAACGGCAACTTTCCACTTGGCGAATATACGTAGAAGCAATTATTTCTTTTTTTGCCTTCTTCTATTGAATAAACTTAGAGGCGAAGCTTGCTCTAGTCAAAGAATGTGTGACGACTTTCATCGAGAAACGTTGATCATTAGTGGAAGTGGTCATTAAAAATTATCATTAAATACATGCACAAGAGGGAGGACGACGAGCCTAGATAAACTTTAATATCCGTGTGATAAGCTTACAAGAATGTAATGATATACGTGTTGGCTGATGTCTGTGTGTGGACTCCAATTTTAGGTAAATTTTACTCTCCCCATTAACAGAAAGGAGGAAGAGAGTTGAGGCAGGAGTGAGGAAACAACTCATTAATAAAATTAATCTCCTCATACACCAATTTTTTCGCATCTTCTCTCTCTCTCTCTCTCTCCTGTCGCATCTCTACATTGAGAAATGTGTCAAGAAGCCATTTTCTGAGTACAGCTGCCTCCGACGAAAACCGGATTGGTTTTGAATGAAATAAAGTAGAGCTGTACACCTTCCCTCTTTCACACGTTTCCCTGCTGACAGGGGTGTAAAATATAAAGACTTTTGCTCTAGTCAAATCATGGAAGGATTTCATTTCAAGTTGCATGCAAGCAAGATCTTCTTCATTGCAATATAAAGTGGTGATTGGAATGGTGGAAAAAGGAAATGAATGAATGCATATTACATGATGGCGAGGAATGGAATGTGGTCGAGATTGTTGTTATATTCTCACTAACGAGAATGATTTCATTATATTACATGTCCTGTCATGTTGTGGTTGCTTTACGAGGAAAAAATCACATGGTTGAGTACCCACCTATCCAGCTTCCAATCTGATTTATACTTTTGAGAACAATAATGAATTCAAAAGTAGTACAAGTATAGGGGCAACTGGGCAGGAAAGGATTTGTTGTCGTGACTCTAGCTAGAATCATTTTTACAAGGTATCATCCATGATGGAGAAACACGTAAATGTTCATGTTTTGTTCAAGTAGCTGAGAAACAACTGCTGCATTCCCTCCCCGTGTGGTAATCAACTATTGAAATCATATTAGTCAATCAAGCCACGCGGGAGCAAGGATTCTTTGCATTGAGACCTAATAACCAAATCATAAGTTGGATATTTTTATTTTTCAAAGTTGATCCAGAAAAATGAAGAAATTGGTCAATCTATTTAAAATCCTGCTATCTTTCTCTCATTTACAAAAGTTGGGTTCGCTTCTCATTTGAATGTGAATGAATTCTTGTATGAGTTGTTTCTCTGCTACAAAAGGAATGGCAGTTTGTTTGTTGAATGTAAAATCAGAGTAGAATCAAGCCTACCTTTTAGTTCTTCTTGAGTTGATTGAATGGCATTCATGTGAAACTCGTATTCTTTCAAATGGCTAAAATTGAGAAAGAATCATAGAGAGAGAGTCTATTTTGGAAAAAAAATGTGCACAGTATTAAAATCCCAACAATCAAAGTCTTTGATTCCTTACCCTCGCGTCTCAAAGTCGTCAACGAAAAAGAGAGAGATAAACGCTGTAATATGCATCCCCCTCGTGACTTTTATGCTTCATCTGTACTCACATTTGGGATTGAATGCAACAAGGACAATAGGACAATTCATGATAATCAAGATAATCACTGTTTCTTAAATGACCCTTTGTGCTCCAAGATCAACCAAAAGAGTAAAGGGAAAAGGTCTTAATCTTTAATTTTCACTTGTGGGATGACACACCACAAAATTGAATACTTGATTTGAGAACCATACATCTTGTCTCAAACTCGACTCTTTATTTTTCTTCAAAGTTGTCAACCTAAAAAAGCTAAAAAAAAATAACGCCCATTCATATCCCCTTTGTTTATTGAAATAACAAATATGGGATAATATTTGAGCTCTGAACATAACGAATAATTAAAACAAATGAAAAATGAATGGATGATACACAATGCTAATTAAAAACTTGACTAATGAAACAAAATATTATCTTTAGTCTTACACGACCATCAACTATCAAGCATATTTGTACAAGAGGGCTATCATCATCACCACATATTATCCTACAAAGAAATAATGCATGTCAAGTAGGTAGCACCACAATTTGAGTCAAATTCTTCCACAATCCCATTTTCTCTTTCTCTCTATCTCTGTTTATCTTTGTGTGTTAATTAGTCGAAATGAATGAAGAATCCTCATAAAACCTTGTGCATATGAGAACTCCACCACTATTCTTCATGCTTGAGTGCATTTTTACAAGTTATTAATAGTGATTAATTTACCAAACCTTTTGCTCCACATTTTCCCTTTATTAATCTACAAAATCCACATTTTCCCGCTAATTGTGTCCAAATAAAGAGCAAAACTGAGTTCATTAGAGTGTGCCCATATTATATAATGTAGCCCATTTAAGGCTTCAAACTTTGAAGCTCCCTTTATGGCTTAATTCTACTAAGCTGAGGTTGAAACTCATGCTGAAAAAGTAATGAGCATGGCTAGAGATCGCGAAAGAAGCAGAAAAGTATAAATCTTTGCAAGATGGAATGGAGCCTGCCTCCGGCAACATTTGGCATTCCTCCTCACAACACAAATGTGCACACTTGGAAAGAAAGAGAGAGAGAGAGAGAGAGTCTCTCTTAAAATCGTGAATTTACACAAGACCTCATTAAGATTTCAAACTGCTTTTGCTTCTTGTGCCCTCTCATGTTTTGATCAGTTTCATGCGCCCTCCACACAAGCAAGCTGGTAAGGTAAGCAAGGGGATTTATGCTTTGCAAAAATGAGAGAGGTGCCCAGGTGATGGTGGGGTAATAATCATGGAATTTTTACAAAGAATAATATCCCTGTAAAGAAATAAAAAGAAATAAAGAAAAAAGTGGCATCGTAACTCAGTCACTCAGTCAGTTGGGAATGGCAAAAATGAATATTGCAAATGCAATAAAATTATTCTACTGAGGATGAGATGTGTGTCTCTGAGCCTAGTCAAGGTCTGCACTCTCAAAAAGTCATCAATAATCCTTCTCCATAATCTCCATCATAGAGAATGTATCACATTACTTGATAATTATCATTCTCAGCATACCTTGTCCATTTCCCTTGCAGACTATCCAGACAAGTTACACATAATTATTACAATCAAGAGGGAAAAATGCAAGTTTAACGAACCTAAATCATCCTGATTGCACTCTCCAACAACTCCAAGACTTGCTTTCGCAATCTTCTCCAAAAACAAATTTTCATGTAGAACAAGCAAATACACACAAGGAATGATGTTTGTGAGGAAAAATCACATAAATATTATGTGTGTGTATTTTTATACATCTGCCATCTCCTACTGAACTCACACTTTGTAGAGGAGGTAGAGAGGTACCTCGGCAAAGTATGGGATCAAGGGGATTTAATGGTGCATAGAATGCAGAGGATTAGTTAGCTATGCAAAACAACCCAAGATTCAAAAAAGAGAATAAAAATGTTTAGGTGCTCAGCATCAAGATTTTTGCATAGAACCTTGATAAAAATTGAAACAGCTCGTGGTCCCACCACAGATTGTAGTTTTGCTCTTGTTTGACAAGACGTAAAAGGAGGATTTTTTCTTATTCAAGACATGATCATTATCATCGTCATCTTTGAAATACTGTCGAGGTATAGAGCTACAAATGTACAGCGTTTTTTTGAATGCGTGAATGCGTGCAATTTTTTTGCTTGATGGTATTATTATCACGCTTGGCTATTACATTACCAAACTATTATTTATTTGTTTGAAAGTGATCACTTTAAAAGTGCACGAAAATTCTTGCCCCTTCCTTCACCTTTTTTCTCAGAATGTCAGAATGTATGATGCATAAGGGAAATATGTAGGATGATGGATGATTTTTTGAAAGGTAAATAAATCGAAAAGAACTTACGGACAGGTACCAGTCTCGGATCAAAGAGGTCAGCTTTCGCATCAAGCTCATCTAGACGAAGTTTAACGGAACGAACCCTTTTGCTAACTTGTGCAGTAAGACTAGCTACATCTGAGAAGACATCCCCAGCGTGAGTGACGAGGGAGGCAAGTTGTCTCAAGACGTTGACCAAAGTTTCGTTGTTGACAGCAATAAACTCCGAATCTGTTTTACCTTTTAGTTCCAACTTGCCCGCGCTTAGCTTCACAGGGCCAACGGCGCGGTAGACGAGAGGCATGGTTTAGAATTTTGTGAAACGATTTAAAAAACCTGGCTGTGACAATGAAATCATTTGCTAGACTTTATTTTCTTCTCGAAAATTAACTTATTATGTAAGTTTTTGTCGTTTGACTTATTAAGCAGACAAAAGTTTACAATCTTTTTTGCCCCAATTATGGATAATCGTACATCTTTCGTTTACTCCAACCACAAAAACAGTTTGCACATGTATATTTCCACCGCACAAGTAAAAAGCTAGCCGGGGAATAAGAAACAAATACAAAGGAGAGTACGTATGTACTAACTAAGTATGTACTACTCTACGAGAAGGAAAAACATGACTGAGAAAAAAGTCATAATAAAAATTATCTATTGGCAAATTGGCCCAAGGACTTGAGGTTGAAATGAGCCACAGAAAAATTATTGTCAACAGACTCTAGCCCATCCTCATAGGAAAAAAACGGTTTGCAAAACTGAGAACACAAAGCGGCACCAAATTCGCACCACAAGAGATTTCGAAATTGTTTGACTCGACGCCGACTCCTCCGCGAGAAACGAGGGATATTTTTTGTTGCTAAATATTTTGAGAAAAAGGAGCCGAGCAGATGGAAAAAGTTGGATGGAGAGAGAACAAGGGTTGATGTCGTTACTGTTCAATCTCTTGCAACGAACTAAAAAGTGGGCAAGAAGGAGCAGTGGAGCATGCATTATTGCATTGCAGACACAAACAGCCACAAATGAATTTTTCCACTGCTGACAATCAACTGTGCGGTGGATACCACCAGAAAGCTACAAGAGTTGTCTAAGTAAGTAACTATAAGTTCTCTTCAACACTACGCATTCTTGTTGACCATGTACTGGTACATATCATAGTAGTCCATTGCTGTTCAAGTAAACGATAGAAATGAACCCTCTCTTCTCATCCACCAAGTCTTGTGTGAATGATGCCGTCTCTGTGTCGAACAATGTGAAGCCTCCTCAACCTAACTAACTCACCCCGTCTCACTGTATTACATACAGAATCAAGAAAAAACTTCCCTTTTCCCTAAACAGTCACACACATACCTAGTCTCCCATGTCGTGTGAGAGAGTGTCAGCAATGCTTGTGCGTTTTTCTACATGGGGATGATTCGTATTCATCTTTTATACCTAACTTGGGCACGCATTTCTGCTCTGCGAGAAAGGATTCAAGTGACGGCCAACAATGTCCCTCTAACAAACAACGTGTATTTTTCTCATAAGACAAGACAAGCTCACAACTTGCCTTGCTACTTACTTACTTACTTACTTACAATTACATGTGAGACTGACTTTTTTCTAGACAGTTTTTACTTCTTCTCCTTTGAGAGAATAAGTAAAGTAGAGATGTGTATTAGCTGATGGGATTCTACCTGGCTTTTTCTTATTGTGGGTTAGAAGCTCATCCTTGTAAGAGCTTCCTTGCTTTTTCGTAAAGGAAAAATCTTCATATATCATCCTCTTTTGTTGATTTGTTCGTATTTCTTGAAGATATCTGCATGTTTTTAGCTGTTACAGGATGATTCATTTGAATTTGTTGGGAATGTTCATTTTTATGCAAATATGCTTCAAAGTGTAATTAAATTGATATAATGTGGCGGAATAAATTGTATTTTTTCCCTTTGCTAATCCATAAAGAGGTTATTGGAGCTAGTTAAATAAAGAAATTGAACTTTTACTAAAGAATGTGGGAGGATGATGGTTATTTTTAAAAAAGTTTAAAAATAGCGACAACATCTCTATCCATCTCTTCATGTAAAGGAATGCAAGCATGTCAAGATGGATTGTGTACAAAGGGAGAAATACTTGTTAATTACTCCTTCAAGTCCGTTTGTATAACTGGCATACTTTATGAGGGAAAAGGGAAGCCCGGGGAGAAGCTGCTTTTACACAATGTGATAAATGGCACACAACGCTGAGAAATATTTCACTGGAGAGTTGTCACGTAAAAATGTAGGATGCCATAGTGGAGGTAAAAATAAATGGGTAAGATATACATATGTGTGCACTTGAGGGTTGTACATTATGTTTTTCATGGAGGGGTTGATTCTACCAGTCTTTTTTCCCAATATATGTAGAGAAGCAAATGACAAAAATATCCCTTTGAGGAAGGAGCCTTGGAAATGGAGAAGAGGAACAAGTGTACAAAACGACGAGACACGACCTGGAAGTGGATGTGTGTGTGTTGTGGTAATATTAATAAAAATATGTGATGGGGAAGGCATCCTACAACAATGTGAATATAATTTTGTCCAGTGAGAAAAGTAAAAATGCTAAGCTCATTCAGCAGGATAAAAGATCCCTTTGGTATAATGAAAGCGTTGTGGACTTTTAGCTCATGAAAAATTCCCTAATGGCGTGTGGAATAGTAGTCTTTGTGGGATGATATGATCACTGGCAATGAGACCACACGAGCTTAGGCTTTAGCCATGATTTTACGAGAAAGGGACAGCCTGGAGCCCTCTTTTGTTATGCATATTATTTAATCAAAGGACCTCGCCCAAATGCACCCCATGTTTTGGAATAAATCTCCCTTCAATCCTAGTCGCTTGTTTTCTTGCCAACTCATCGTATTTCATTAAGGCATGTGTGCTCAATGCAATGATGAGATTTTTTATCAAGAAAAAAATCCACAATGAAACTAAAAATTGTATGATGGTGGATGATGAATTTTAAACTACTTGATTTTAGATCCTCATCATCCTGGTTTTTGAAAGAGGCGAACATCCCTAGAAAAGCAAATAAGGGAGGGAAACCTTGATAGAGTTTTTTTTGGATTTTTTATTTTTTTTACAAAATATGGAACATTTACAAATATTTACAACATATTACATTGAAATCTCATTTGCAACTGGTTGAACCCTACTGTCAAGGTTAAACTTTGAAATCTTTAACTTAATCATACGATAATCATAAATGTGTATTTTGTCTATTATCAGAAAAGGAAAATAAAATATAAAAAGAGAGAAAATTATAGCAAAGATGTAAATGTTATTCATCATCCTCCCATCTAAAAATGTTTTCAAACATAAGACGGTGTAGATAACGGTTGAAATAAGATCATTTGGTAATTTAGGCAAGACATTGCTTGCATTCTACTTGCTATAGGTAACAATTAAATTGGTTAAATGTGTGATTTTATAAAGAAAAACAAACCCCTAATCCCCAGCTAAAGCTGTGATGAAACAATGTAATTTTTACGATACACTTATAAATGCCACTAGCACGCACTACAAGTGTACTAACCTACGCACAATAACTACTTACACAGTTATTTGTCCAATACAGAGCAGCATATTTTTATTACACGATATTACCTTATCAACCTATTTTAATTTCATTCACTTTCGGGCTTTCGCAGGGAAAAGCAGCTTTACAAAAATTCCCGCACCATTTGTAATTGTCCTTGGACTAAAATATTTTTATATGTTGATTGACTTGAAAATTTGACTAATAAATTTCGATGAGTACATTGGCTTTTAGAATTTTGAATAAAAAAAGAAAATATATGAATCTTTTAGTTTTGTGTCAAGTCTTTGGATCAGGTATACATGAGCAGTTTTTGTAAAAAAGTTGAGAAATCTCCAAAAGTAATAAGTTAATAAGAATTCAATCTATTTGTAGATGAATCGTGAAGGAGTGTTCCGACTCCTGACAACGAGTACATGATCTGCAAGACACTATGACAGCTTAAGAATGCTCCCTGAAAAGGACAGTAAGTGCCTAATATATTTCTGCGATAGCTAGGACGGAGCCTACCGAATTTTCCGTTTAGTTTGAAGCATTCTTAAATTGGAGAAATATACCTTCCGAACTTTCGCAGAAAGATATCACGCTCCTGTCCTAACAGGGGGCATTCAAAAGCTCAAAGTTGAATATCACATCTTTGGAAAAATTGTAAGGAGTCTAAACCCGCTCTTTCGAATCCTCCTTTTTTAGAAGAGGATCCTTTTACAATTGTATCATCTGAGATTTCAAATTTTGAACGTCCAATTTTTCAAAAAAACACTTTGGAATTGCTTTGCCGGTTTTGTTGTTAGTCAGTGCCAAACCCTATTTCAATCTTGAAATCCGACTTGCACATCACTTGCCCAAACTTTTCAAAGTAGTAGGACCTTTTTCCTCGGGAGGAAATCCAACTACAATTACTATTTATCTACAGTACTCACAAACTATTTATCAAATAGCAATATTTACAGCTAATAAAACACAACTGTGTGTTTTACAAATAGCCTAAAGTTTCTTTTATCTGCCTTGCGTCGATTCGGCTTGGAAAGCTCGAATATTGTAGTAACCTACTTATTGCTACGCACACAAATCAGAAAAAATGTCTGAATGATAATTAGAAATTGAATTCTAAATACATTCCCAATTTTTTAAATTGAAACGTGGAGAAATCCTAAAACGCTTAGCTACATCTAGGTCAAATCTACAGAAATGTTAATGCTAGTGACATTGAATACTAACCTTTTTCCGTAATTGCTATAAGCAGACGTTTTGGACCTGAGGTGTCGTTTGGCCACTCGAAAGCTTTTTGGCTGAAAATTTGTATACAGGTGAAGATTAATACGAGGAATACGAATCCGTTGAAAAATTGGCCACTTTCCACCCCCAAGTACCCGGAAATCGCCCCAGACGGGGGGAGGGGAATTGGAATTTCAAAGTAATTGGAATTTAATGAAAATTTGCATCTAGAGTGTATTTTTGCATGAGAATGACGAATCCGATAAGAAACTGGGCACTTTCTATACCTATCTAAAATGGCAAAAAACGGGAAAACGGCAGTTTTTGCCATATTCGGGAAAATTATATATGAAAATTTGTAAATTTTAAATCAGATTCGTCATTCTCATGCAAAAATACACCTAGATACAATTTTTCATTAAATTCCAATTACTTTAAAATTCCAATTTCCCAAGCCAAAAAGCTTTCGAGTGGCCAAGCGACACCTCAGGTCCAAAACGTCTGGCTATAAGTCTATTTACAAAGTGTACCCATTTTACCAATATGCCCTCCTACTGAATAGAATGATTGCTACCAATACCGCGTGCAAAAATGAAAATTGACAAATCAATATAAAATCCATTTAAAATAGAATAAATACGGACAAGGCAGCTCTCAGTCTGGTAGGTGGGAAATTTATATCTATCTTGCATATATATATCTCTATATCTATATCTACCTTATTTTTCTGTAGCTACCAAAATAAACTCCCAAATCCACTCTTATCAAACTCGGAAAGGTAATAAACTGCATGCATCGCATCCCTCACATAACACTTATGGTGACAGATGCATACAGCCACTAATTGGTATATTTAATAAGCTTCCTGAAATAATCGTTAACAGTCCTAATCTTGCAATATTCAGAAAATTCATACATTCTAAAAGAAAAACAATCTGAGTTTTTCCAAAAATTGTAATGTGAAAATAATTTGTGCTAAAATCTTCGCTTAAATGACTTAATTTAAACTTAATATCCTGTAATGTTTTTTCTACTGTATTTAATTGAAAATAATGCATGTGTATCAAACGTAACAAGATCGTTATGATCAGGTTTGAGTGAATAAATAAATAAAATCTTGTATCAACTACTTCACTTACTACTCCTACTGCAACCTAGATGTTCAATAATTACTTTTTTATGCCGGACAAATCTCGCATCATTCACTATGTACAAGCAGAGGTTTCGGACCTATCCGATCAATGGATCAATTTTAAGGTGAATTTTGAATTTTGAATACCAAAAAGGGAGGATTGAGCCCTTTTAAAATCAGACAGGTAAACATTTCACACTGGAATTAACCATGTCTCGGAATGTTTCCAGATTTTCTCCACGATCGAGTAGACTATCGCGCATGGAAGGACGACAGGTAGAGCTGGGCTATTTCAAAATCCCTAAAACACTTCCTCCAGTGCATCGGATGGAAAATCAAATGCTCAAAACCTCTCCCCGTGTCCGTTTTAATATCAGCGGGAAACCGTGCTGCCATTTGGAGAGACAATGCATTGCATGTAGAAGGAAATTCGATGCGAAAATTAGCCCATTAGAGCCGACGAGTAGCATGGGGAAATTTATTTTTATGGTTTAGAATGTCGCCAAGCTGGCAAAATGGAATGTTCAAGATCAATCTCTCCGAACATTAAAAAATGAGATTGAGAAATTTGTCTTTGCCGCTATGTACATCAAACTACACCGAAAATGAGTAGCTGAAAACTTTACAAGTTATCAGCCTCAGGTGGGGAAAATATCAAGCAAAAACTAAGTTTAACGGAATATACGTAAAAGGTATTTTCTCATGGTAACGAGATTTCTTCCACTTTTAACAAAAACACACATGATGGAGAGTTTTAAACGCATTTGACGTCTTGTCTGATCACTACCCTGGAAGAAGTTTCTTATAAATTAAACAGGCTAGGTCCACCCTTTCACCCTTCCTTGTCCGAGAGACTAGTCTTGTAAAAAAACCAGAAATAATTCCTAGAAATGGCGAATGACAGTGGGATATGTTTAAAGGGTCACGGACGCGCAGTGGGTTACAATGTTGTGGGTAGGACTACCTGGGGGCCGTTAGTGGGCGGACTTATGGTGGGTGGAGGTCAATTAGTGGGGATTAGATTAGATTAGATTGATTTTATTTAAGTGTTAGTATGACATAGTGTTAGTGTTAGTTAGTGGGTGTCTCAATGAATGGGCGACTTTGTTATGGGTAACAAAAATTTGCATCTCATGCATTCGTTTGTTGTAAAGGTTGGTAACGGTTTTATCCACCTTTACTGATCTCAATATTATGCAAATGAGCCCTCAACGACCATCATTCTCTGTAGCATCTCTAAAGCATCTGTTGTGAATATATCCTTCATGTTGAGTGAACATATATGTAGACTTTGATTTAAAAACAAAATATATACTCACGAGTCTCAAAATAAAAGCAATCTGCATTTTAGGTGCGTGGATAGGAATTGCAGAGCAAGGGCAATAAAATCCATAAACACAAGAGAATTTACAGAGACATGCTACATTTTTGCCTACTCGAAGCACGGCCCGTGTTTTCAAAAGACGGAGAAAAGAAATTAATTTCACAGCAGTTCGGCGAAGCGCTCGTACTAAAAACGAAGCCTAACTTAATTACATTGTTGTCGATATTGTTAAATATTGTAAATTGAATGAATATTTGTTCAATCACGACTTTTCCAATTTTTATTATTATGATTCGCTTTATTGCAATGGACTTTTCCAATGTTTTTAATTTCCCTCATAACAAATTCGCCCATTCATTGAGGCACCCACTAACCAACCTCCCAACACCATAAGTCCACCCACTAACGGCCCCCCACAGGTAGTCCTACCCACAACCTTGTAACCCACTGCGCGTCCGTAACCCATGTTTAAATATGCGATCTTAAAAGGAGCCAATGTCGCCAAATGTTTTACCGATTAAAAGCCAATTTCTCTCCATTTTAAAGTGATCAAGGTATGAATTTTCTTGTAATAGTGCCTGTGATTAGTTTACAAGCGTGCTTAATTTTACAACAACAACAAACTTGTTTCTCAATTACCTGTGCGAGTTCCACGGTGAATTTTGCCGGCGGTCCGGATTTGTTGACAAGATTCGTCAATAGAATACAACACAATGAATTAATGTGAATATACTGATTGTGAGAACATATTACAAAAAGGACTTTCTCTACTTCACTTCATTTAACTATATGATTAATACATGTCATTCTACATCTAGCATTCATTTAACTTTAATTGCATTTCAATTTGAAACGCTTTTTAACTACCGAAACTGCATGAGTGCAACAACACTTATTCGTAGCCAGTAAATATCTTGATCAAAATGTGTCATGTACACTACGCTAAAATTCCTTATCCTCCTCTTTGACTCTTTTTATTTATACTCAATTTCCGTTCTCATCTGTCTGCTCCTGCTCTTGCTTGACATTTGTATTTTTAGATGCATAAATACCCCTACCCTCCTCAGTTCCGCTACTATCCACAGTATTATCACTCACAACGATTTCCTCATGTTCTACCTCATGCAAACTAATTGCCTGTTCGATGTCAGACGCATTTAAAACTGGCAAACCATTTGATACCAAGTTTAGTCTCAACCGCATGGCATTTACTTCAATTGGATCTTCAACAATTACTAAGCGACGTTCATCGTCCTCATCTTCCCCCACAGTTATGGTTTTTACATGCTTCTCTATTAAAACCTCCACTTGAGTCATTTCCCTTCTTTCCCCGCTCCCCTCACCTAGACCACGTTTCTTACCATCAGCATCGTCAAGTTGACCTTCTCCTAGGGTTGAGCTGGTTGGCAACTGAAATTGTGTGAACGGAATTCGTCTACTAAAGCCACAACAGCATGGGTCACAGTACATTTTTATTTAAAAGAAATTCTTACCTGAAATGAAGTAGATGGATCTGCCAGAGGCGACTTTGTGTACAATCTATTCGGAACAGGGACGAAAATTGGAGCTAAATTCGAACCCTTCTTTTGCTCCACTGATTGTTCAAGAAGCTTATCTTCCATTTCATTATCCCTTTCAAATCTTGGTCTAAACCTGAAATGTTCTGAACCAGTAATGATATCCCTAGATTCAGTTGAGCTTGTGGGAGACCATAAATCTGTAGATGAACTGCACTCACTCCCGTTGCCCTTCCTAATTGGAACATATCTTCCCCTCCCAACTCCTCCTCCGCCCCATTGTCTTCTAATTGGACTATCCTGAGTCTGGCTGCCGGAAGTTTTAGTATCTTGACTTGTTCCTGGGGAAAAAATAACTCATATTGTTTTTAAATTTTCGATAAAGGTTTTACCTAAAAATCCTGCTTTCTTAAAATGACATAAATTTTCGCCAAAAACATGTGCATTGTGGGCTCAACCAACCTGAATTAAACCAATGTAAACCCCTATCGGCCCCATCCATTCGGTTTTTAGGAAGGGAAGGATCTTGGCAATTGGCTGCAGGGCTCAATGCTGCTCCTCTTTTTTTCCCTCGTCCTGAACCAGGTGGTCGGCCAAGACGTTTCGGCACAGGACTAGAGACTGGAACTGGTGGAGAAAGTAAACCTTGGAAAGTGTCAGGCCCACTGTCCAACCTCCGTTTTTCTAGGAGGGCTTTCAGATGCTCGCTACTCAGATTATTGTTATCCTTAGGAAAACGCCAAAATTCTCTGGGTGAGAGTCCCAATCCGAAGTATCGTGAAGCCGATGCCCAAGGCAACGCTGGTGTAGTTGGATCTTGCCATTCCTGGGGCGGTAGTGGTGGTACAGGAGGTTGTGAAAATGTCTGTGGGGATGAAAAAGATGAGCTGAAAGGTGTATTTGGCCGTTCCTCCGTTCGAAAGCGTTTGGAAAACACACTTCTTGTGGAAGATGAGTTGTAATTACTTTCAGGAATTTCAATCTTCAACGGAGTAGAATACGATATTTCAGAAAGATTAGTCGGAATTGGTCGCATGGTTTGCAAGTTATGCTGTAGTTGATTTAGCGCTGACATGGGAATCCCTTGCTGATCTTGTAGCTGATTTTGAAGACTTCCGCTGGATGGGCTAATACCTGGGGTTTGTGAAGAAGGTGAGTTTCCATGTGAATATGCTGGATGGGGTGCACAGCTTAGGGCGTTGTTAAGTGCCCTAGGTGATAAACTTTGGTTGTCCTGTGGAGATAAATTTAGAGAATTAAAAATTCTATTTGAGTGCATGTTTGGGTTAGCGGGAGGGGATGAACCAGGCCGTGTTCGACGACATTGAAATTCTCGCTCTAACCGGTCAAGTACCCCTTTCGCAGTATCCATTCGCAATAAGCGTTCGAGCTCAAATGGATAGTTTTCTTGGTCTTCTCTTGTTTCTGGGAGAACAGCATTTTCAGATGGGTTCTCAATTTTGATTTCATTGCTTTGTGGAGTTGGAAGTGTGCTTTGGATCTGCTGAGCTACAGTAGTCGATGTGGGGGGAAGGGGTGAAGAATAAATACTCTCTGGAACATGAACATTTATAAGGACAGGGACACAATATTCCGCAATAATTTCAGGAACAGAAGATGCTGGAGAAGGTGGTGAAGAATCCGATATGTTTACAATGACTAGGGCAGGGGAGGAAGGTGGTGGAGACTCCGTGATGTCCACAATGACTGGGGCAGGGGAGGAATATGATACAGAACTAGAATTTTCCGGAATGCCCAAAATAGAAGATAACTGTGAAGGTACCACAATAGAAAAAGCAGAATTTGACATGGTTGGAAGTTCATTTGCCACAGTTGGAGGCAAAGACAATGCTCCTTCAAACAGAGTCGGTTGGGAGTTCACTGACGTGGTTGATGGTAGAGGGAGGTTAGCTTCACGTTGACGAGCCCATGGAGGAGTGCAAGCTTCAACTGGAGAAGTTTGAGAATAAGAAGTAGCTTGTGTAGCTGTGCAACCGTGAACAGGAGAAGCTCTTAAACCAATATAGCTGAGGACAGTTGGGCCTAATAAAGTTTCAATTTGGAATTGCTCCAGCTGAGTATAACGTTGTGATTCAGGTAAACCTTTAAGTACCAGACATCTATCATTACAGAGCTGAATGTCAAACCCCGCTACAGGAGAGAAGATACAGGGTGGAGGGGGTGGAGGTTGTGGAGGTCGTGGAGGTGGGTGATGATCTGTAGGAGGTTTACGATGAGAAGGTTGCACTAATCCAAATCCTCTTGGATCATTACGTTCCATTTCTTGCCGATGCAGATTAATTTCCGCTAGGCGTAACTTGTTCCTGGTTTCCGCTGGAGTCATTTCCCTCGCTAGATTCTCAACAATTTTCTTTTGATACTTGTTCAACACAGGATTGATTCTGTTATTCTGAGAATTGAGCTGCTGTCTACAACTCATTGGAATGCGGGGTTCCATTTTTACAGTTTCCGAATCGGGAATGACCAGTCTGGAAGACTGTCCTTGTTGACGAGAAGCTAGTTGCCGCGTTGGTATAGAATTCAAGTTCGCCAGGGGATACTCTGCTTGTATGGTTCCCATCTGGGGATTCATGTTGTCAACGAGTTTTCCACGGCTAAAATGTTGATTTTGAACTGTAGGATTCCCTAAGATTGGGTAAGGAAACCGCTGCAGAGTCGGAGTTTGAGAGAAAGAATTGTGCTGCGCTGAATTCATGCATGGAGGGTGCTGAGGAAGAAACTGAAGGGGACAAATTTGTGGCGTACGCAGCGCATTGTGCCGCGTCATAAATTGTGGTTCATGTAGTGCATTAAACGGCTGTAAAACTCTGGGGGGAATTATTTCAACGTTTGGAGGAAAAAATTCGTGCTGATGTAGTCCACTTTGGTGTGATAAAGCCGGGAGCGAGGACAGATTATCGTAATCTGGGTAAGTCGCAGGAAAAGGTAGTAGATTGTTTCTATGATATACCTGGTGAAGTTCTTGTCCTGGAGGAGTCATGGGATGAAACCACGGCTGAAATGGTCGATGTCGTCCATCCGATGGACCTGATTGAATAGGGGAAGTTGCTCGCCTCAGGTTATGCAATGGAGGAAACGGACCAGGTGAGTGTGGGAGTTGCGTAAAGTATCCTTGTCTTGATGATGTAATTGCAGGTGATTGTGCCGAATAATTTGGCTCGTGTATATGAGCTTGGTAATTTTGTTGCGGGGAAGGGAAATGCGGAAGTGGTGGAAGTGGTGGAAGTGGTGCAGTTTGGTCTTTGTTTCGTCTGCCCCTGCCCCCCATTATGGTCGGTCGTGTTTGTTGTGCTTCCTGTAAAATCCCATGGTAAATGCTTTGTTAAAGTCAAACCAGCCGTTAAGAAAATGAGAACTATGCTGAAGAAAGGGGTTTTAGTAAACATGCTGTAAGCAAGCAAGCGAGACAGACGTAAAGCTCAAAATGCTCACATCAAGGAAAATTGGAGAAAAATCGTTTGTAAAAATGAACTTCACTAAATGAGATCATGATCATGATTGCAAGTTAAGAGGATAGATGTGTGCAAGTTGAATGCTAAAATGATATGTTGGTTAAGTATGATCGCTGCGCTGCATTAAACGTGGGGGCTCCAGTATAAACTCTTTACAATTTATTTCCTTTGCGACTTGGAATTATGTAGGATAAGATATTAAATATAAGACTCATCGTCAGCATAAATTAACCGCCTACTTTTTTTGAAATTCTTAATACATGTTAAGCTAAATATTGAGATGTGTTTACAAAAATTGATTTTGTACGGAAGTCTATGTCGACCAATACGAATCCATAAAACAGTCAACGACTGGGAAGGTTCCAGTACGAAAAACGTTAAACTTCCTAACTTCCATTAAAAACGTTCATAAATGGTTTAAGCTATGATATTAAAGTGATGTAGCAAGCTTAACTATTAAGTCCTCCAAGGCTCCAATCCTTTCAAAATGAAAGCTGAATGTATTCCCACGCTCATTGTGTACTTTTATGATGCTGTCTATCTAACATAACATAAAACCATCTGAAAAGTGAAAAGCGTGTGTAAATGCAAAGTATTCACTTTATTATTATGCAAGATAGTTCCAAGCATTTCCATCTTTCATTTTCCTTGACAAATGTAAATACATAAATTGCTCTACTAATTTTGCCTTTCATCAACTTAAATTAGGTACGCACTCTTAAAGTATCATTGAAATGAACACAAGGTTTAGCAAAGTTTGTCAAAGGAGAAAGCAATTTCGTCATTCGAAATTTATTTAAAACATGCAATATTTTGGAAATTCGATTGAACGAAACTGTCCTATACGCAGACGTTTTTGACCTAACCGGTCAATGGGGGAGGTGAAAGATATTTGGCTGAAAATTTGTACTAAGGTGTTCTATAATATGAAGAAAATGAATCAGATGAAAAATCTTCCACTTTCGTACCGCCCGGAAATCTTTTTTTGGAATTTGATGACAATTTTAATTTAGATGTATTTTAGCTTGAAAAAGACGAATCCGATGAGAAACTGGGCATTCTCTATACCTAAATGCTCAAACATGGCAGAAAACGGGAAAAGTGCCGTTTTTGCCATGTATTCTGGCATTTGAGCTTGAAAAGTTTTAAATATTAAATCGGATTTTTCAAGCTAAAATGCATCTAAATTAAAATTTTCACCAAATTCCAACCACTTTGAAATTCCAATTTTTCCCCCCGCCAGGGCGACTTCCGGGCACTTGAGGTAGGAAAGTGGCAATTTTTCATGGGATTCTTTTTCTTCGTATTATAGTACACCTTAGTACAAATTTTCAGCCAAATATCTTTCCCCTCCCCCATTGACCGGTTAGGTCCAAAACGTTTGCCTATACGAACTGTCTTGGACGAAAATATACCACCAATCATATTATACTAGTAGACACACATTTAAAATTAAATGGATGAAAGAAAGGGTTGAAGGCTGGTAAAAAATTAAAGTAATTGAGATTTATTAATTCTTCAAATAACTATGTACTACATATTTTATTTATTAAGTCCAGTCCAGTCCTATGTCATTTAGTCAGTATTTACTCATTCAGAC